>WYDF02292786.1:0-16153 GCA_009867245.2 Adranes taylori | reverse complement strand
GTGTTTTTTCTTTATCGGTTTTGGATTCGTGGTTTTGTTCACACCAGACACGATCCATGTTTTGATCGCTTCCCACGTTTGATTTGAGTCTCCTTCAGTCAGCGCGGGACCGGAAGTTCGCAGTGTTTCTTGGAAAACTCTCTCTTCGGGTGTCGGTAATCTTCGACTAGACTTGAAGAGAGTCAAGGTCTTTAGTGTTATTATAAGGCTCGACTTTAGAAGTTTGTGGTCAGAACTGCATATCGCACCAGGTCGAGCGCAAGTGTTCGTGACTGATGTCCGCCAACGCGTTCTTATAAGAGTATAGTCTATGTGGTTTTTATACAGACCTGAAGGTGATGTCCATGTTGATAGACGTCGAGGATGATGCTTGAATATTGTGTTTGAGATGGTCATATTATTATCTGTGTAGAACTGGATAAGTCGTTCACCGCGTTGATTTCTTTCACCCAGTCCATATTTCCCTACAATGTTTCTTATGTGGTCATCGTTCTTGGTATTCCCTATTTTGGCATTGAAATCGCCCGTTACAATTAGGAGGTCTTTTGCGGTATGTTCGAAATGACTCTTTCTAGTTTCAGCTTCTAATATTTTTATAACTAAGCTAACTGATATTTTGCACATTTATTTATATATTGACTGATGTTAGCAGATCATTTCTTTTTCTTTAGAATTAAACAACTTTAGTATATTAAATTTCATCGTTCCTTTTAATATGTTTATTTAAAAATCAATCATGAGCTGTAAATATAATAAATTTATTACATAATACATTTCAAATATGCCTTCGAAACAAATGAAATACGATATTTCTAATTAGAAAGTCGATAAAATCCTTTCAATCATTTAAGAAAGGATTGTCTCTTGACAGCTGTTTGTCCTCTTGTTCTCGTTATCTGTGGCTATATTATTCACATGCGATTTATTTTTAGTGATTACATAAATTGAACGACTTAGATTTCTATTAATTTTAATGTATTAATCATTCACAACTGACAGTTTTCTTATTAGAACATTTAACTTGAGAATGGTTTAAATATATCTGTATTTCATTTTAGGGATATGGATATCGTTGCATTATGAAGCAACCATATTAATTAATTATTTAAGCAGGTAATCATCGAAAAATGCGAATCATATATGGCTACAAAGATAGAAAAAATTTCGATGGACATTGTGGGTGGATGCCTATTTCAGTTATAAGGTATTTAAGCTAAACAATATTTGTCCGATAGGTTCAGAACGGAATTAATGTATATTCACTTATACAAATACAATAAAGTTCTGTAAAAAAGAGGGTGTTGATAAAGCTTAAATACCTTATAGCAGAAATGGCCATCCACCCACAATGTCCATCGAAATTTTTTCTATCTTTGTAGTCTCTCATATATGATTCGCATTTTTCGATGACTATCAGCTTAAATAATTTATATTTCATTTATTATAAAAATTAATTGGTAAATAAAATAAATTTTAATGTTTATTTAAAAAAATTTAAGTGTATCGTTTTGACTTTATCATAAACTTATTTCCGAAAAACAATTACAGATAATAATATTTGGTTTTTTTTAATCTTTTTATTTTTTGTAAGAATTTTTATTGCTAAATCTATTATTTTGTTGTGTCCTATGTATATCTGTAAAGAGCTGTAATAACGACAACATAATAATGTTTTTAGCTAAAATAAAGATGAATTAATAAGGAATATCTCTTCTTCTAACTCTAGTTGTAATTTGCATTCTTCTGGACGTGCTTAGCAGAAGACCTCTAATGGCTTCTTGCATTATTTTATTCCATTCTTACTGAGATGTGATTTTAAATTATTTAACTGAATTAAGAGCTGTATTTTATATACGGCATTAAATTTAAGGAAACAACCTAAAGCTTTTTCCTTTTGTTTTGCATTTACTTATTCAAGAATTTTACAGCATTCATTTTGTGCATATTTACAGCGGAGCTGTAAAACTTGGCGTTTCAAATAAGATCCTCCTATCATCCTCCTTTTACGTTCTTGTTCAGGACGCCTATTGCACTCAGCAGTTTCCTTGTGTCATTTTATAGTTCAAGAGACCATCGATTTGAAGCATTCTCAGTACTTGTGAAATATTCTTTTTCTACGATCCTCAACTAAAGTAACAAATTTAACAGCAACTAATTTATTTATATTTGGCATTTTCCTAACAAAAAATGCAAAATCCGATCACCATGAAAATTTATTTACATAGCTATTTCGGTACGAAGAATATTTTTATGCTTTCCACTTTGTTGTAAGTCGCCACTAGATGGCGCTGCAGCACATCAACTTCTACACTCTTCAACCGATCGCTAAGAAACTTTATATACTTAGGTATTTGAGTACAAAGAATATTTTTATTCTATCCACTTTGTTGTAACCCGCCACTAGATGGGACTGTAGCACACCGCCACAGGTCGTGGCAATTGGGACATGGCGCCAGCCCCGGAAACTAGACCATACCGCTGGCCACGGCAAAGCCACGCCAGCAGCGGCTAAGTCGCGGCAACTAGACCTTGTCGTTGGGCGCGGCAAAGCCGCAGCTATTAGATCACATTGCTGGCCGCGGCAATGCTGCGACAACTAGACCTTGTTGAATTTTTAAATATTTGAGTCTTATAGTAAACATAGTCTTTGTACCACTTAACTTTGTGACAGCTATCTTTCTCCATGATCTTGACGAACTTGTCAGAAAGAATTCTTGCTCATATTTTTATACAATAATATCAGTAAAACACTTCAGCAAATTAAGCTGGTTTTACTAAAGAATTTTGTGAAGTTCTATAACTACTCAATACATTAGTTAGGCTTCTAAAATTTGTTCACTTAACGATAAAAGTGCATAGATATTACAGAACACCAAAATTAAAATATGCGAGGCTTTTGTCGGTGAGTTTATTTTATATGTAGTATTAATATTAATGTTTGTTGAACAATTGTAAATTGGTTACTGGAAATATCCTACTTCAAAGGTTTGGAGCCATTAAAATAAGTGACATTAAAATAATCGTCTATTAAAATAAATGAGAGCTCACAAAAGCATGACCATAATGTATGGTCTTCAAAAGTGTAAAAATTATTTGTGACTGACGAGAGAATTTTTATTTTGATTTTCAATAAAAAAAGCTTAAAAGAATTGGTTGTATGTTCATTAGTTTTTAAATACAAACGCAAAACACTCAACTAATTTTCAACCAACTCGTTTGAAGGTGATTGTTGCAACTCATCCACCATCATATCACTTCCACTGTCATCTGTACTGTAGAGCTCTACAGATTCGGATACAGATCTGTAGAGCTCATTGTGGTCTAATTTTGACATTTTTCCAAGCTATTGAATTTCTTCCTCATGTTTTTCATCCATGCGTACACTTGTGAAAATGAAAGGAATTTCATCCCCTTTGCCCCACTGAGAATACTGAAGCCGACTTTTTTAAAACAATTAGAAATTGTTGTAGGCTTAACGTCGATATTCCATGCATTGGTTATATCATTAAGACGTCCATTAATGTAATGTTAGTTTGTTTACTTTCTTCAAAACATTTGATAGCTTTGTTCAAAATTCTGCGGCGATTTTGTTTGATGTCTTTAGGATAAGACAGGTTATTGTAAATGAAAAGAATAATTTTTCGTCCGATGTTTCTATATTGTTTATTTAATTATAACATCCATTCTTCAAAAAGTGTTCCTGTCGTCCACGCCTTTGAATTTTTTTATAGTCGAGGGTCAATCAGTTGACACCTCGAAAGACGGGAGGTTGCTTATTGTTACCTATCAAAAGCAATTTTAATTTTTCTGATCCATCCATGTTTGCGCCAAGCATCAATGTAACTCTCTGTTTACTGCGCTTTCCTCTATGGCACTTCTGGTTTTGAAAAGTTAAGCTACTATCTGGGAGACGTTTAAAAAATGATCCCGTCTCATCTGCGTTAAATACGTTTAGTGCTTGATAACCTTCTAATAAATAGGGTAAGACTTCACGTTTTCCATCTAGTACAGTCCTCGTCACTCATACCATTTCTTGCTCCAAATGCCTTTTTATGACATATGCCACATCTAAAATATAAAAGAGTTCACTTTAAAACCTAATTACATACTATTTATTATAAATATATATGTATATACCTTTGTTTTCAGTTATTTAGTCAACGAGTGCTTGGCTTAAAGTTTGGTAGTCCCAGTTTTTGACTAAATTCCAACGCTTGTTCTTTAATCAACTCGCGGATGTGGGCAATTTCTGCCTTTTGTCGATTTCAATCATTTTAAAACATCTTTATCTACATTTTCATACGTTGGTTTTAACACGTTGATTGCCATGGTGAGATCGCACTAACCGCTCTGAGAAACCAATCGCATATTTTCAGTTATATATTTTTTTAAGCGTTAATGCATATTTATGGCCTTGTTAATAGACGTTGACAATTTTCAAGGTCACTAGTAGCTGTTCAGTAAACTGGACATTGGGATATGCACATGGGTTTACCCTAAATGTCTCGTCCAGTTTACAAGCCATAAATATTGTTCTAAAAAATAACAAAAGTTGTTAATTTATTTTATTTAAAATAAAAAAAGGAACACTTCAATAGTCATGTAAGAAGTTCAAGTACATTTTGCATGCCAATTTTTAAAACAAGGGTATACACATGGACCTGGTTTATTTGGGCAAACTGGACAAAAATATCTAGTTTTCTTTTGCATTTTTGTTGATGTACACTACCGGCATCTTTTCAGAGCGCTTTTTTCCTTTTCTGTAGGGGGATTAGGCTCTAGAAAGTGGAATTTGCCTTTGATTGGTACCTTATTCTCCAATGACAAATTGTCTGACTGATTGAAGAGTTTCATAATCACCTCTTCGTGAAAGTACGATACTATCTTATGGTTTTACGAGGAGTAGACTAATACGGCAACATCTGATCTGATTGGTCAATTCCCGACATGTGTTTCTTGTAGTCGATAATACAAGCAGGTTTTACTTTCTTGTTATTAGCTCTCTTGCCCTGAATTTTGATCATAGAATGTTTGTGGGTCGTACTTATCATCCTAACGTACCTTTTGTTCCTTCAGTTAGTAAGTAAAACTGGTCTTTTTCTTTTCCAAACTGCTTCACTCGTCTTTAGCTTAGCTTTCATAGTTTCCTTATGACTTCCTTTTTCGTTTTCACGCAGAGTTCCTACCAAAGCTGTTTTCTTCTTATGTAAAAATTCTGCCAAAGAAAAACAAGTGTAAAAATTATAAAGGTGAACTGTATGCCCTTTTTCTAAATAATCCTTCATCAATTGCTTTACCACATTTTCAGCATGTGTTGAATCTTCTGAAACTATTGTTCCATTTCCCGTTAAACAATAACGTTAAGAATAAATCCATGATCTGTTGTTAGTTCATACAATTTTACGCTATATTAATGGCTCTTATTCGATATTTATGACAATCTACCCTACTAACCAATCATAGCTTCATCAAGCAATAAGTTGTTTTCAGGACTAATAACTTTTTAAATATTCTGCAGTATTTTTTCTGAAATAGGCCAATGACAAGTTTGAACAGCTTGTCATTCTCGTCGATCATAGCATGGTCAACAAATCTAAGGTTTTTTAGAATCATTTGAAACCCATTTATAAACATCGTTTGTCCAAATATGGGCTGGAAGTACAAAGGATGACGACTGCACTTCTTAGCTAATAGAGGAAATATAACGGTGCCAGATAAACAACAAAAACCAATAAATTTTCGCATTTCATCAATCGAAATATCTTTCCACTTTTTGTCTCTACTTGACCTTGTCTTTTTGGAAGCAAATATTGTATTTGCCCTTTTACTGTTTCCTTTTTAATTTTGTCGAAAATCTCTTTGCCTAACGCGTAAAATAATGTATTCGACATGGATTAGGCGGAAGATTACTAACATTGACTTCCTTTACGCCAGTAAATGGGAACAACGTTGGCTCTGCTTCTATATCCGTCCATTCTTCACTATTGAGGTCTGCGCCAGCCAGGTCTGAATCAGTAGATGAATCGGTAACTGCAATATTTTCAATTGGATCATTATATTCTAAATCGTCTAGGGACTCAGAGATGAAACTACTTGTTTCCTTATCAGGGTCAAAGGTATGATCTTTCAGATCGTCATCGCTTGAAAGACAGAAATCAATTTCCTCAAACACGCTTCTAATTCAGCCTGGGTCGGCGATATTTTCATATCCATAATCCTCTTCCGTTTACGGAGACCACTAAAACTAAACAAAAACAAAAGTAAATTTTAGTAAATAAAATAAACTTGGCAACGTCGCATTTAAAAGTAACTAAACTTTGTTTATAATACTACTTACCTTTGTGTGGAGTCATTATCATTTGACACCTTGAAAATTTAAAGATAAACTTTAACTGCTCTATATAGCAACACCAAAATATAATTTACATACGTGTTTTCATGTTGTACTGCACATTAATGCATATAACAAGCGCTACTGACTCGAGCGAATCACTCCTCCATCATACAGCATGTTGCCATATTTTAATAAATATTATGATTATTTTTTTTTGTTTTGCATGGAAGTTGAGAAATCTTTAAAAGACAAAGGATGCCCGTGCATCCAACAGTGTGGGATTTCCACCCACTAAAACTCCACTCCCTTTGGAGGATTGGTTCAGATAAGAGGTTTGGTGAATTTATTAAAGAGGCTTTAGGATTTGTCGTCCTTTCAGCCTGGATCTATGATTTGAGGGGATTGTTAGTGCAGTGTTAGACAGATTACTTGCAGGCAGTGTGTGCTATAGTATTCACTTTAAAATCAAGGGAAACCTGCAAAACCTTGATCATAGCACGGTTGATTCTTTTGGGTTTGGTGGGCAATGTGTAGGGTGGATTGGATAGTTTGTATGTTTTTTTTTGTCTTTCGTATTTTTATGTTTTTTTTTTCTCCCTTTCCTTTTCCATTTCCTTTTTTGTTACTTTTTTTTGTCTTTTTTTAATTTTTTATTTACTCACTCCTCGACTACGGAGGTTATCTCAGGGGCAGTGGAATGGATTCTAAGATTTCCTGAAGATCATTTGGGGGGTCTTGCATTGATTTAATAATTCGAGCAGGGTGCTGTGAGATATTATGAGAAAAACCGTCAAATTTATATGATTTATTCATTAACTATGGCCCATCCTAGACATATCCGATTCAATTCCATAGCCCGAAAACAAATCAAAGTATATAAAAACACTGTTTAAAGGCGTTAACTGGAACCCGTATGTCCAGTGTACTGGACGATGGCACTCAACGTGTTCACTTTTTGGAACTACCACTTGCACCATCACTTTCGATTGCAGTGATAATAATTGATTGCTTATTTTTTTTTAATAGTAGACACTTACCGGAACATCATCTTTCAGAGCAACATTTTTCTTTGGTGAACCACTTTCCACTTCTTTGATGAGGCTAAATTTTTCATCAATAGATAAAGTTTTTAAAGTACGTTTTAATGACATATGAACACCAATAAAAATGTCTTAAAGGCGATAAATCAAATAAGCGTTTTATTCCTTTTTCTGAATAACTAATAAAGCATATTTATGAACCTCAGTAGTTCAGAAACCGAACTGCCTCCATCATCATTATATAAAAACACATGTTATAAAATCACATATTTAGGGATTCCCTTACCCTAGAATTCGACATATTGTTCGAGTACAATGCCAAGTTACAATTCAAATAGATTTGGTGTTATGTTATTGTCAGGTGTAGACATGGGAAGTGTACATGGAGTGTAACGAGTGATGGAATAATGGTTTATCGATATTGATATCCACGTCTGCAAATGTGAATCAATAGATAAATTATTTATTTTGCATTAGTTTTGCGGCTTGTATTGTGCTATTTAATATTTATTATAAATTGATTTAAACAATTGCAAAACTCCTTGCTTATTCAATTTATACTAGTACTATTGTTAATATTACAACTTATAATATTACAAAATAAATGTTCACAAGAACGCGATATTACAGCCATACTTAGTCTTGATAACAAATATCTTTCGATATATATATATAAATATACTACCTTCTATGGACCTTTTCCATTTCGAAATTAACAATTTATGTGGGCAAAACCACAGCGATAAGGGTACATGTTAGAATTTGCATAGAGTTCGAGTAATGGACGAACATTTTCAACGTTCACGACTGATACTACTTCATACGCTGGAAAATTTGAACATTGACTTAAAGGCAATGTTAAAAAAATTGTCTATTTCATGTTAAAAAATTTATGAATGGGATCGCCATCCCATATTTCATATACTGGAAGTCGAAACTTTATTAAGTGCTATATAAAATAAAGGTTGATCCATTTAGTTTTGACCATTTTAATTTATAATAAAAACATTTATTAAATTCGATTAGTTTAATAGTTGTTTGGAATAATAATCGATAACCATACGTAACCATACAAGAATGGTTTCAGATCTCTAGATGTTTAATAATTTGCTGTTTATAGTAACCTTTCTGTTCAACAACATTACAATAGTAAACTATTTTTTTAAGACACTAGTTAGTGGCGGATTTAGTCGAGGGCGTTAATCGAATTTTATTTAACATTCACCTTATGTTATTAAGAAATTAAATAAAAACAATCGATTGTAGTATACGTGTTATGAGTTGAAACCCTTCCCTAAATTTCATTTGCACCCGCCACTGCATAGCACATTGATTAAGTTGCACCAGCATCGTCTTGTAGATCTCATAAAATGCACGGTCACCATGGTAACCAATGGATAAGTTTTATTATATTAGATATTATTGGAACTATTAAATTTGGACCCACGGAATTGAAACATTTGATTAGAAAATTCGAATTGAATTATTTAATGTAGCGCAATTTTGAATTTAAGGTCAAATTACGTTTCTGCTTTTTTAAACTCGCTCACTCACATTAATATTAAAGGAACTCAAGAAATTGTTCATATGGGTTTTTCAAGATTTGTGTAAAAAAGAGTACCTGTATAGATATTAAATTGTAATTGTAGAAAAAAGTGTTTCAAATATCCAAAAGTTTTTCTAATTTAAATCGTGATAACTTAAGCCTATTATCGTAAATACTTCAAATTAAAAATAGCGCATTTTCGCAATTTTGGATTTAGAAAAAAAAATTTACAAAAATCGTGTGTACCTGTCTACAAAATTTCATCCCAATTGTATTTTAGTAACACTTCTTGGAATTATGTTTTACCAGATTGCAGTGATGTGAATACAAGAAACGTACAAAGGTGAAAAGTGAAAATTACGAATTCTATATCTTTTATACAACTAAATGTACTACGTACATATATGTACAAGGGCTTATCCCTATGCCCCTCCCTTGACCCCTTTCTAATAAAACAACTTATGAAAGAAATATTTTATTTTTCAGCAGAATCTCCAACAACATGAATATATTTATCCTAGCGATGCTCCAGCATGCTGGAAAAAATATGCTCTTACCTCTGCAAACTACTTTTCTTCAATAAACATGACTTCTTAGTTGTTTGAAAACGACATTCCACGCAAGTGCTCTTTTAATCTTGGGAACGGTCAGTAGTCGCTGGAGGCCAAGTCCGGTAAATAGGGTGGATCCTCCACCAATTCGTAGCCTGCTTGTTGAATGGCGGCATTTGCAACACAAGAAGTGTGACGGGTTCTGATGGAACAACACACCTTTGCTCAACTTCACACGACGTTTTTGTTTTATAGCTTTTCGCAATAATGGGTAAGAATTACTCATTGAGCATTCTACAAAACAGACAGAACCAACTTCCTCGCTGATGGTGCCACTCTGAATTAGCGGGGGGGGGGGGGAATTGCTATGTTGCCATATTGCCATTCTTTACGTTTTGGTCTCGGGATCATAATGATGAAATCAGGTTTCATACATTATGATCAGGAAAGTCTTTCTTATTGAAAAGACGCTTGCAAATCAAATCTCGTCTTCTGATCATTGGTCAATATTCGCGCGACCTATATTGCGCATACATTTTTCGAATCCAATTCTTTGTTAAATATGTGTTGAACGATATGATAGGATAAGCCACTATTACAGGGCGACCTGCATCATGCTGATTTTCATTAGAAGTTCTTCCACACTTGACTCGCTGCACCAGCGTTTCACTATGTCATAAGTCAAAACAGAAGCCGCTATAGTTGCTACATAGTGTTATCCCTTTTTTGTACAAATATTTTGTCACCGCTCTCCGCTCAACCGACTTCATTTTCCTTAAATATCATGATACACTGATACAAATTATACATGTCCCTCGATTAGCCGTCAAAAACATTAATCAAGTACTTAACTGCAACTAGATTAGGGGTGGAGCATAAAGATCACCCGTTGGATATTAAAGACAACATCGCAAAAATTAGAACGCAAATACCATTTATTCTTTAATTTTAAGTAATAAGAGTAAATGGTGAAGTGT
Source organism: Adranes taylori (assembly GCA_009867245.2). Taxonomy (NCBI): domain Eukaryota; kingdom Metazoa; phylum Arthropoda; class Insecta; order Coleoptera; family Staphylinidae; genus Adranes; species Adranes taylori. The sequence goes on along the minus strand of WYDF02292786.1, from coordinate 5,705 downwards.
TCGGGGTGCGCACCAGCACATCCACCACATTTTAATTTAATATATATATATATATATATTCATTTGATGTGTAATAAGTTGTCACTGTTTTCTTTAATATTGATTTAAAATCAAAATAATCTTTTTATACACCCCTTTATATTAAATTAAATTTAAATTCTTTTATGTTCAATAAACAACCTACGATTAATAAACTTTTTTGGCTATAACATACTAAAATGAAGTAATTGAGGATTACTTAAGAGAACTAACCAATAACAGGAAAACATACTACAAAAAACTATTAGACTTTAGAAAACTATTAAGCGACTAAAGAGACTATAGTGTATAACTCCCCAATTCAAAACATGAATGGGAGTTGGGCCCGAAACAATATCCATAAAGCATACAGATTTCCAGCGTATCGATAGAAGAGACTCCCAACGATTGGACTGAACCAAAACAAAAGCGATCATCAGACCCACTTCGCGAAAAGAAGCATCAGATGAAATTAAAACAAACATCAGGCAAAAAAGAGCCTCTGGATTTGACCTCATCACTGGCATAATTCTGAAGCAATTTCCGAAAACGCCTGTACTAAAACTTACCATCAATCTCATAAATGCATCCTTCAGACTGAATTATGTTCCGAAGATGTGGAAAATTGCGGAAGTTATCTTGATCCCCTAGAAAACCCCCTAGAAAACCCCCTCGAGACGTTGCGTCATATAAACTATATCGCTCTTACCGATTATTTCGAAATCATATAGCAATTGCAAGAGATTAAAACCTATCATTGACGAAAAGCATTTGATTTCGTGTAATTAATTCGGTTTTAGAGAATCTCACTCGACTTTTGACCAATTGCTAGCATCACCAGTGTAACTGAAAAATCAGTAGAAGAAAAAAAGTCTGCTCCACTATCTTCCTGGATGTCGAAAAAGCAGGATTTCGAAAAAGTTTGGCATAAAGGCTTGTACTATAAACTGAACTTGTTTCTGTCACGACAATATGCGCAAATCCTATACTCATATTTATCAGAAAGGTACTTTAGAATCAAACAAGAAGAGACTTGCTCTGAATTGAAAGAAATCATAGTACAAGGTAGTACCACAAGGTAATATCCAATGTCCAATACTTTACCTATTATATACCAGTCACATCCCCACTCTTCAATTTGACACAACAAAAGGTATGTGAAAGTCTCTATCACATACCTTTTGAAAGAGTGCAAATAGGATGTGTGAAAAGTTTAGGAGAAAGTTTATGGATGAGATTAACAACTATTTGAAGATAATGTGGCAAAATTGATTGAGGTAAAAAAGGACAAATGTAGGAATGAGTGGTATCTGAGGACAAAAAAGTAAAAGAAAGGATAGGGTGGTCGAAGAATGAATGATTTATAAAAACGGGAAAGGATTGAAAGAATAAGAAATAGGAAGTATAAAGAAAAGTATAAATGGATAAAAGATGAGAGGGTTATGCCAAAGTCTTTTAGTCCAGGAGGATGTAAGAAATATAAGAGAATAATTGCGAGATTCAGATGTGGAAGCGAAAAGAGAATAGATACTGGATGGAAGAAACTAGGAAAATGTGGGGAAAAGGGGGAAAAGTGGACACACGTGGTGAAAGAATGTACCGGAATAGAGTATGATGGGGGATGAGAGAAAATTAGCAGAGAATTGGAGAATGTGCTTGGGAAAGGAGGATGCGAGGGGAGGGGGAGGGGGAAGTATGCGTAGACTTCAAGAAAAAATAAGGGAAAAGGAAGGGTAAATGGCTATATAGCAGATATTAAATAGCAGATGGAAAGGACTTGTTTGCGGGGGAGGGGTAGTCGGAATGCACCTTTCTCAGTTCTACAGGGAGAAGGGGATGTATTGGTTGTGTTTTTGGTTTTTCGTTTAAATTTTTGTTGTCTTGTTTATCATTGTTTACGTTTTTGTATGGATTTCCTATTTTAAGTATTTTGTTCTACTGAATGTTTATTGAGTTTGCAATACTCACGAAACTGATAAAGCCTTATAAGAATGACGCTATTGGAAGCGTGCTGCAAGGTGAGGATTAAAAGGGAACTCACCGAGAGCTTTGGAGGAAGAGGCCTCAATCAGGGAGATACACTTTCTATACCCTCTTTAATCTCTTTCTATACCCTTTTTGTCTCTTTAATTTAGCACTAGAAGCCGTTGTGAGAAAAGCACCTATAGACCTAAGAGGCTGCATCTATAATAGAACATGGATATGGTCACCATTATACCAGAGTCACTAAGGGAGAACCAACATATATCCAGATGGAAGCGAGGGTCATGCGCTTGGAAATAAATCGAGAAAAGACTAAATACATAAATAGGCGCAAAAGCGGTAACCTGTAGGAATGTAACGAATTTTGAAGGGTTTGAAAGGATTGACAAGTTTAAATACCTGGGAGGCATTGTAACGGAACCAACGATGTCACAGTTGAAACTAAGGCTAGAATGATGACTGGAAAGAAATGTTACTACAGCTTCCTCAAGGTACTGAAATCCTTACGCATATCAACAAAGCTGAAAATCAAACTCTAAAGCCAATGGTCATAAAGCCGCATATGGTTTGAAAACGTGGACGCTCACGAAGAGAAACGAGAATGCACTAAGAGTTTGGGAACGAAAGGGAAATCGTTGGAGCGATCAAAGATGACAGTTTACCAGAAAACATCCGTTTTAAACGACATTAAGGAAGGCAGGCTAAGGTAATTGGGTTAGGTCGAGAAGATGGATTGATCCTGCGTATCGAAGAAAGTCCTAAACAATGAACCAAAAGGTCCTTGGGCAGACCACGGAAGAGATAGATGGATAATGTCAGCGAAGACTTCCTCAGGGTGAACGTCAGTAACTGGAGGAGTAAAACGGCGTCGAGAGAGGACTGGTGGAATGATGTGATAGCAACGGCCAAGGTTATCAACGGACTGTAGAGCCAGTGAAAGCAAAAATAAACTAAGAATGTACATTGATTTAATGCCAATAAAGGTTTTAATTAATTAATTAGGAAAGGGGAGGAATCGGAGTAAGAGAGAAGGGAATAGAAGTTTTTAGTTCGGGTAACATATTATTTTATACAACTTTATTCAATTTACTGTTTTTGTACTTTTGTTGTTCATTTACTTGTATTTATTATATTCTATCTAGCATTGTATTTGAATTATGCTAATAAAGGTTTATTATTATAATATACATATTATTTTGCATATGTATTTTACGATCTATAATTGATATATTTAGTAAGTAAAATCTTGCTATAGTATCTGCAAAATTATTTCAAAAATTTCATATTGAATACACTAAATGCACAATGAATTTCAAGCAATACGTGTTAATAGTCAACTTGTCTGTAGTACTCAATAAATATAAATTTTCAACTTTCCCAAATCCTGTGCTCTATAGCAAACTACAGTTCTAAACCAAACTTTCTACTGGTAATAAGGGTTTTCCAAAGGGAGACTCGAGTAGAGCTACTGTCGTAGTTTTGTACAAGAATTGAGAACCTAGTTGTGTAAACGGGTTGAGATGTAAAGAGAAAGAGCGAAATAGTGAGGCTAAAAGGGAGCGCATGAAAAAGCGGTTGAGTTAACCTCTACTGAAAAGAAGAGACAGGAAGTACGAAGGACGAATAGTGGATGATTAGAACAGAGAGTACAATATTGAGGGTGGGAAAGATTCATCTGCTGTTCGGTTACCCTTTCTACACTATCGGGAATGAGAATATCGTAAATGTGTATGCGTAACCGTATATGTGGCGTTAACAAATAGATCGCAAGTTAGATTAAATGTAGAATTCGCGATAAAGTAGTCAACCCCTCGCACTTCACGTTTTCATTATTGTATAGACGTATAGGAAATTTTCGAAGGTTCATATGTTGCCAAATATATATATATAAAATTAGTATTTACAAAGATTATAAATGTTTCAGATCAGCCGTTATTAATGTTGATTGATATAGGTATAATAATGTTCTTTAATAAAATATGTTTTATTAAAAAATGTGCTTCCTTATTTTGTTTAATTTATTGATATAGGTTTCACACGTATAATACGCATCATCAGGCTAAAACTACATAAAACAGAAATGAACAGTAATTATTATAAACTAAAACAGTAATTTATTATAATTCGATGAAATGTTGCAGTGATTTGGAATAGAAAAGAAACCCATATTCTAAACTGAAAATTTTGTTTTCTTTTCTTCAATAATCCACAAAATTATTGGAAAATTATCCGGGTTTCGGATCTAATAAAGATTCCTTATTCAAGTAATCGTTATAGAGCTAACTTGCTACAAAACAAATTGATATCTATCTTGCATTGCGACTTTATGTCTCAACCAATAAGGAAGTTGTATGGACACAAACTTTTATTTTTTATATTTGTGTATATTTAACCCAAAAAAGAACAATTACATTCCTAAATGATAAACCATAATTGCTAGTCCAAATAAATATTAATTCCAAAAAAAAGATTATTGTTCTTTCTGGAATTAATGTTTATTTGGACTAGAAATTATGGTTTATCATTTAGGAATGCTATTTTTCTTGATGGCAACAAACGACCAAAACATTGTGCACTAGTATAAATACTGTCGCGTTTAAATTTGGGTATTGATTTTATGAACAATATGACTGGTAAGAGAGAATACTTTTAATGGACAAACTTAGCGACTCCCTCATGTTCTACGGGATCCATTCGTACAAGAAGTACAAAATGTGATTCATTTTTACCTAAGGCAGAATAAAGTTACATTCCCCAAGTTCCCGACTTTGTAGGCTTTACTTTTGGTACGTTTAAGAGTACTGCCCTTATTTAATGCTATTAGATCAACCATAAATTTAACTCGACTCTATGCAACCCTAGCAACAACAAATTGTCGCTCTTAGTCAACGCTAATTAAATAAAACAGACGTACAATCTTAGCAACATATATTAAGAATTACGTAGAAAATGTGTACAAGCAAATTATATTTCGTGTATTCAAACAATATAATTAACGCCGGATCAAAATAATAAAATAAAATAATATTTGTATTCAATTATTACGTACAAATAGATTAATACACTTCAAGTTCGCCAGATGGATTACCAATTTATTTATAAAAGATTCTAATTACAGTTTTTGTCATTCTTACCATCACAAATTTATTTTATAATTACACACTAGTGATAACACAAACAACAGAATTAGCGCCAATTTCTGTGTTAATGATTTTCTGCCGATAATTTAATCGGTTATTAAACCTTGAGCGATAATTTCACTAATTCTTTCTGATGCATTATAATATTTCTCGTTGGAATTTAATAACTTGTTTAGTATTCATGTCACTAACAAGAAAATTATTTTCCAATCGATTAGAAAGTTAAAAATCTTCTCGTATAATTTTTAGCAGTGAAGGGAACAGGTTCTACTTCTATTAAAACGTCTTGGTTTTTAATATTCAGTGGTCTTTAAACTTATTGCAATAATATCACTGTCATTTAAGGCATTATCCTAAATCGATTCATCAATATCATTCTCGCAAAATAAATCAAAATATTCTCCACCAAAGTAATGATTGCATTTGATAATTCAGATTTTTGAATAGTTGCAGTGTTCTCAGGACATATAGGCCAAGTCTTTTACCGAAGGAAACTCTGTCGAAAAATAAAATTCATTAGTGACAACTTTACCTTCCGTCACAATCCCTCCAAGCTATTTCAGA
>WYDF02292765.1:0-16160 GCA_009867245.2 Adranes taylori | reverse complement strand
CTTTCAATATTAATAAAATAAGAAAGTAAATAAACGCGTGAAATTGGAGAGGTACATAAATCGACATTAGAATAAATACATAGTTGGGCAAGATTTATGACCTTGCGTAATAAAAAAATACAGGCTCAACAAAGAAGAAAAACATACCAGACAATTTATTGAGGGAAGAATAAAAGTCAACCCCTATAGTCATGGATACCGTTGATAAAATTACAATTTATAAAATTAATATTTAAAGAAATCATTACATTAGCAAATTATGCATGTTTGTAATTGATATTATTAACATGTATTTTTTCATAAATAATTCAAATCAATGAACTAGAGTGCTTGACGATTTTAAGGTCAAGTTTGGCCATCAGCATTTAAACGTATTAAAAGGTAATAGCACTCTATGTATGTAGATATCTGCGCGCTAAAGGTAGCTGCGCTATAAACCGAAGCAGTTAATAAACCGAGATTATCTGTTTAGATTTACTAGTGTGCGTTTTAATTAACCTCATGCTCATCTTGCAGTGCTCCATAGTAATTAGACTACGCTCTGATTACGAGTAAGTTGATTTAAAATAGAAATTAATTCACTAAGTAAATAAGACTTTCAAAGTATCAAACGATACGAAAACTTCTAAAATATAAAATTAATTTTTAAGAAACGATTTAAAATTTTATGTAATTAAATAAATGGTCGTTTCAGGGTCGAACAACATGAAAGCTACACAATAAATAAATTAACTTAAAAAATTAATTTAAAATAATTAAATATAACTTTCAAATTATCAAACAATACGAATGTTTCTAGAATAAATTTAATTTTAAATAAAAGATTTAAAATTTAATTTAACTAAATAAATGGTCATTTAAGGGTCGAACGACACGTAAGCTACCAATAAATAAATTAATTAAAAATTAATTTGAAATAAATAAGAACTTTCAAACTACTAAACAGTATGGAAGTTTCTAAATTAAATTAACTTAAAAATTAATTTAAATTAACCAGGGGTTATAGCTGATTAACCTCAAATTATCCTAAAAATTAATTTAAATAAATAGAACTTTGGAAGTACTAAACAGTACGGAAGTTTCTAAATTAAATTAATTTAAAACATTGTTACGGGAGATTTACGACCTTGCGTAACAAAAATAATAGTTCAGGTGCCAGAAAAAACGGCACGAAACCTATTAAATAAGAAATTAATTCGTTAAAGTTCTAAGGAACAGATGGGTTAAACGAATAGTATTAATAAAAACAAGAAATTAATTCATTAAATAAAATAGAGCTTTCGAGTTTCGAACGATAAGAATGTTTCTGAAAATAAGTAATTGAAATAAAATTAATTAAATCAAAAGCTTCAAGAGGAAATAAAATAAATTAAAACAAATCGTATAAAAAACCGAAAGGTACGGGCAAATTTTAATAACAAATTGTCATTCAGTACAAAAGTGCGAACGTCACAAAAGCTTTCAATATTAATAAAATAAGAAAGTAAATAAACGCGTGAAATTGGAGAGGTACATAAATCGACATTAGAATAAATCCATAGTTGGGCAAGATGTATGACCTTGCGTAATAGAAAAGTACAGGCTAAACAAAGAAGATAAACATTCCAGACAATTGAGGGAAGAATAAAAGTCAATCCCTATAGTCATGAATAGCGTTGATAAAAATATCAATTTATAAAAGTAATATTTAAAGAAATCATTACATTAGCAAACATTACATTAGCTGTTTGTAATTGATATTATTAACATATATTTTTTCATAAAGAATTCAAATCAATGAACTAGTGTGCATGACGATTTTAAGGTCAAGTTTGGCCATCAGCATTTAAACGTATTAAAAGGTAATAGCACTCTATGTATGTACATATCTGCGAGCTATGCACTGTTCACGCTTTTTGTTATATATCACGTTTTTCTTGTTACTGTTAAGTTTTTCTTGTTACGAGCCGCAAAAGTGTAACTACTAATTTACTCTTTTGTTAAGTATAATTATAATATTTTTATAATTAATAGAACAGTTTTTATAATTAACATTTGTAAGGGTCTGTATTAGTTTTAGTAGACTAATATTAAAGATATCCACTGAGAGTGATACGTAGATTACTAGCCTGGCCATCTGGTACAATGGACATATAATTTGTAGAACAAAATGTTTCAGGAAAAATATTTTTGACGCAGCCATTACGATCTGGAATCTTAAAATTATTCTTTTCTAATATTTCTAGACATTTTATATCACACCATGAATTATTTGATATACGAAACATGTATTAGAAATCTTTAGCCTATCTTCCATTGTATTTAAATTTAACATAATTCAAATAAGTTCTGTAGATGGCTGATCTCGTAGACACTCTCTGAATCTCACTGATTTTAAAACCTCTACTGAACCATTTCCAAAGTATCAATATGAACTCCAAATTCCATGATTGGCCATACTAAAGATCTAAACAGATGTAAATAAGTGCCGTGACTAAATTATGTATTAAATCTATTTACAAATCTCAGTGTTTGTATACTTTTATTCTTTATGTGCACAATTTGGGGAATACATGTTAGTTGACAGTCGAAAATTATACCGAGATTTGTTCTACGAGTTTAATTTCCGAGCTACTTAGTGTTTACTTGATGACAAATCGAGACTTGTTGCTTTATTACATTTCTTTGGATTTACATACAGTCTATTAATTTTATAGCATTTTTCGAGTGCATGAATATTGCGTCAGCCTCACATTTTATTTGTATGAAACTTTTTAAATCATCTGCAAAAAGTAGAAATGATGAGTGCTCAAACTTTATCTCGATTTCATCAACAAAGGAATTTAAAAAAAATAGGAGCGCAATGTGACCCCTGTGGAACTCCTGAAGCAGCATCACAGATGAAACAGACTCGCCATTTTGAAGTTTCATAAACTAGGAGGATAGTTTCCACCTATTTGCCTCTAGAAAATCCGTGCTCATTATTAATATTTATCTAGTTAGATTTCCACATTAACTGGACAAATTGCAAGAAACTCTTCTAAACAAATACTCCGTTGAAGGAAGTTGAAGATGTAGATTTAAATTAAAATCTACGGCGACATTTCTAATCTCCAAGGTTTATTATAATTTAAAATAATAAACATATTTTAGGATGTACTTAATTTCAAAAAATATACTTACATTTGTATTTCTTAAATTTCAATTCCAAAATTACATACCTGTAAAAAGAAAAGTATATTTAAATAAAATTTTATATAAAAATACGATGAATTCATTAAAAAATGATATAATACCGCCGGCTAGTTCCTTTTTATGTCATGAATTGATGGATTAAAATAGTTTAAAACTAGCGAATATTTAATTTCCTATTTCTCCATCTAAGTGAAAATATACGAAAATTGAAAATAGAATTACGTTCTAGAGACAGTGAACGGAAGTATGTTCCTGTTAGCTAAAGGTTAAATAAATCCCTTGCACAGGAAATATGATGTGGAATACATATTTTCTAATTCTGGTCACGTATTGTCTAATACCACAGGTTGGTTATGCACACGCATATGCATTAAATATATTGGAATAGCACGAGAGAGGCACACGAAGAATTTACATGTTTTAATTTAGCGTAACAGGAGCATATATTTGCTAACTTTTATTTGACTAGTCAAATTAAATTTACTGCATTTTAATTTTGTTTACAATCTTTCTCATATTTAGACATACAACAAACAATAAGAATGAGATAGAATTTACTCTCTAGCAAAGCAAGATCGTAGTTATGTTATTATTCTCTTCGTACAACAACCGCTTTTATGATTTCTTTTTATCAGATAATGCTCATGCATGAGCCTAAAGAGAGTGGGGACAAGTAGCTAATTTGATGAAGCACTACACATATCGGTATTTATAAGTAAACACATATAATACGTAATAACAAGGTAATATAATTGGGTTTATACACTTAATAGGGCTCTATTCGCGATTTTAATTGACTGACAATTCTCGTTGAAGCTAATTACAATTCAAACGTTTTTTAGGACAATACATTAGAAAACTAAAGAGAAAAGAGTAGCGAAACTAGATATGAGTTGATTTTTGTTATTATTTTGATCTTCGGCCCCCAGAATAGTGGTGAATGAAACTTCTATTGTGGCACGTCAAGGATGTCGGTGCTGGTTAGAAATTGTCAAATGGTTGATTGTTAACAAAGATAATGAGGATATTGTCCATCCATTTAGTAGGATAGAAGATGTGGAATTCGTTGTTGCGTTGTGAGATTCACATGTGGGACTTCTATTTGCTGTCGCCGACGATATATCTCAGAGGCGGCGATGATGGTCTTCAGTGGTTGTTAAAATAAATAGTTTAGAATCAAAGTGTTAAATGAAACATTGAATATTTTTTATATATATCAAGTGTGTTTTTTATGTTTCAGAAGTAACAAACTGTCAAGATATTTTTTCTTTTATAAAAATCATTAATTTTATCAATTGTAATTTCATCATACTATTTTACTAGTCTTGCGATAATAAAATTGAATAAAACTGAGCATATAATAGGTTATATGCTCAGTCTCACGTCCTAAAAAAATACGAAGAATAGAAATTACACGTGGAAATTAGGTGCAGAGAAATTATGAAATTACGTGTTTTCTAGTTTAATGTTTTCTCTTTGGATTTAGCCAAGCATATAAAACCTTTGAGCAGTAAAACAGACTGGCCAATGTGGAAAAGAAAAAATAAGAGATTTATTGGACTATCATGAAGGGACTTTGAATGTAATTGATGGTATATTAAAGAAACCGGAACCACTAAACGCATTGGAGCTTGATGCTGTGATAAAGGCTAATAAAGAAAAATCAGACTTCTACAGAAAGGCAAATAGCTTATAACGGGTACTTTTAGAAGAGGAAAAATATGAGTTTAACCTAATAGGAAAATTATATAGAAGAATTTACCCTTTGATAACGATTTAATGAATATTATCCATTATTTGGAAGCCATCTTCAGGAACTATCACAACTTCCGGCTTTTTACAAATTAGCTTTTTACAACTCATTGGCTTTCTAATGACAACACTAGAACCCAGAGAGTTCATTAACAAGAATTGGGAAGTTATTTAAAAGTACAGTACGCTGTTGTTAATCCCTACAAATAAAGTATTTATGATATTTAGTAACAAATGTTTATTGTTATTTTTCAACTTATGAATTAGGTTACGATCTGTCATTCACTAGTCTATCCTTAGTTCAAACCAACATAGATTGAGATCGGACACTAACGATAGAATATCATACTAAAGTCACGACAATAAGCGAGTTGGAGATCTGAATAGAGTCCCAGTTATTGACAGTTTGAAAATCTACATGCAGCTGGTCTTTATGACTTCATAAGCGATATAAATTTAATTTTCTAACAAAATCTAGAGGAAGATACAAAAAAAATAGAAATGGAAGGTTAAAACAATACTCATTGCAAAAGGAAATTATATAAGGCAAGGATAATAATAAATAACCCCTTAATCAAGCCTTGGAAAGTTGAATAATTTGAAATCAGGACCGATGACCTTGAAAATGTTCCAATAAAGTTGTTTGGTGGAAAATTTTAGGTCGGAAGAGTATATAAAGAAAAATTTACTGACGACAACATCTTAGGGTCCTGACATGCTTTAGAACTACGATCCTTTCACCATATTTGTATTATATAGATCAATAAATCAACTAAAATCAATGGCATCAGTGAAATTTATAGTGCCGGATGGCCTAACAAGGGTAAGTTTCTCAACATCAACTAATAATTTTGAGGAAGAGATAAAATCAAGAAAAATGTGACTTCATTTTTATTAGCCATGTTAGTGAAATTTCTCGTAAACTTTTTAGCCTCCTTGGTATCATCTAATTTGAAGTTTTGGAGAATTCGTTGTGAGATGCGACAATTTCACGAACTTCACTGAGTTTGGGATGAATCCGGGCAGTTGCTGAAGAAAAAAAAATAGACCATCTAGTTGATCGATTATGGACAACATCACTGTTTGAGCCGGCGATATAGTTACAGGGAATAACTTTACGGCGTGGGACATCTCCTAACCTCATACATACAGAATCTGCTGTAGTACATTCTCTTCGAGACATGACCTGTTTCAGAACGTACTGGTTCGATTTTGAACTACCCTAAGTAGTTAAATTTCCTTTTCTTGTTACTTAATAAATTTTTCACGGGTTTACAGACCTAGTTACGCTGGTTTTGATACTGCATCACAGACCTTTTTAATTTTAAAGTTTTTAGAACAGTTTCATGTAGTGACTGTAAGATCATCTTGCTATTTAGGTAACATCTAGTGGATTTGTAGATAATCCTCTATAGATTCCAAAGATATAGTAAATTCTACAGGGTAACGATCCTTTTTTGTTTCTAAATTTATGTGGGGGGAGGGGAGGGGGGGATTTTGGCTAAGGTGTTTATAGAAAGCGAATTTGTATTTTGTTACGACATAAGGATGAAAATCCTACGCCTCATAATAGAATTTCTTCGAAATGATGAAAAGATCTAACAAATTCCTAGAAAATGCTTAATGAATCATATCAACTGTTAACGGTAAGGAGATCATAGAAGCCATAAATTTTTTGTTACAATTCTCGTTCGGAACATGCATACAAAAAAAATCTCTACCCAAATGCGCGAAATGAAGATATTAATAGTTTATGTATAAAGAAACCCGTAGCTAACTTAAACGCGAAACAACAAATAAATATTCTCGATGTTAATGGCCTTTTAAGCATCTAGCGTGATTCGAGTAATTAAACTTTATTTAGCAAATTGATATTATATTAGAATAGAATAGTTAAATTAATTTATTAAATTGATGATTACTAAATTATTAATTTATTTTAAATTGATTAATTGATAATATATTTTATAAGAAGGATCACACAAAATAAACACTATTGCTAGAAACAAAAGTGGCTGGGGCTATTCTCCCGCCATCTCTCATATACTGAAAATCAGGAAGATTTACTAGGTATAACATGTTACAAAGGCAGATCTATTTAATACCTATCATCATACGAGAGATTATAGCACTTAAGTTTTAACAAAAACAATGAAAGAAAAAATTTGGTACAAATTGCTTTATTGAAATGGGTATTTCATAACATGGTTTTTGAAGGCTTCAACAGCTTCTTGAGGTGATGAAAATTGCTCTTACGCATGCTTCGTATGACATTCTGGTACACACCACAGAAGTCAAATTTCTCAACAGACATAGCAGCATCAACTATTATATCATTGCGTCAAATTTCATTGCAACCGCTTCAATAATTTGTTAGACGCACAGATGGACATAAAATACTAACTTTCACATTTCTTTGATTAAGAAAAAAATATTTCGAATTTTGTTTTCGTCGTAGATTGTTCCTTATTAAACCATTCTTTCTGTACGTATGAACACTTTGCAGTATTGTAAATATAAGTGAGTTATGATACGGTCAGTACCTATATATTAATTATTGTTAATCCGCTGCAAGCAATGAACCTATTTGGGAACAAGTGTTTTTGGGTTTAGCAATTATTTTATTATATTCAATTTATTAATTAATTCGAAATAATAACTCAACCTTGCGTTATTATCCCTATTATAAAGTATATTGTAATTAAGTGCATTGAAGTTAATAAATTAAATTCAAAAAAGTAAATGTGTTAAATTTATTAGAATTTCATGAATAAAGATTTTAACAAACCGTTCCTAGGTCACGGAATTATAGACAGTGACATACTAAACTAAAATTCGAAAAAAACGAAAAATTCGAAAAACATGGAGCTGATGAATGCTATATCTTTCATTATGCACATATATTCACACATATATGATAAAACAATATAAAACATATAAAAAAAAGAAAAATACACGTTAAATGTATAAATAAGTCATCCGTTATTTATATAAAAGAAAAAATATATAACACGCTTGAAATCGTAGAATTTTATGTATTGCTAATGATAAAAACACTCTTCAGCGGCAAAAACAGACATGCATTTATAAAAATATGCTAAACAGGTTTCTAACTTTTTTTATTTAGTAAACTACCGGACAATGGTTAATTGCGGATGTATTTATGTAAATTTAAGATTAACTAAATTGTAATATATGTTTGCGCTTATATTTTTGTAAATAAATATCATGACAAGACAAATTACGTGTTATTTCAATTATGGAAAATGACTTTACTTATGTTAGATGAAATACTTGAGCACCTGATTGAGTAGTCAACGAGTGTAGTGCCCCAGTGACATAATTCTCATTAATTCATTTAATTAATAATCTCAATAAGCAATTCCTTAATAATTCATAAATTAAATGAGAAATCCTCTAACAATATATCTAAACTGACTAATCTAATTCATCAAAGAAATATAATATGCAATTAAATATAATCTAATATAGAGCCTAACCAATCAATTAATAATAATAAATTAGTTAAATCAAGGAAAAGATATAAATTATCCGATGTAATCTTAATACGTTAAAAATAAAAACCAGAAGAAACGTTAAGATCAGAGCTTACGACAAACCTACACATCTAAAGATCAAACAGATTTTGCCGCAACGAATAAGCGTACACACATCAAGCGGTATCTCGCATCAAAGCTTTGTATTAAAGCCGACAGTGAGCGGTATGCTTTCATCTACATGCAGATGCATTGTCATATATTTTAAGATTTACGATGGCTAGTTTTTTTATGAAGCGACTGTTTTTTAACGAATGCCTTTGTCGGTGAATATTTGTTTCGACGAGAATCGCATCTAGTATATCACCGACATTTTCTGAGTGACGGGTAAGCTGTTTACCCTTTTGGCTGTCAATCAATCTGATTGGATATTAGTTTAACGTATTTTTGAAGGAGGCGTTTTCTATGCGATACTTGCGAGATTTTGACCGCATCTACTATTTCCACCTCTGGTGTGACCCACCACCATTTAGAAATCACTCCTACTTGCATTTTCACTAGATAACCGTCAACAAAATGCAACTTTGATTCTTAAGCGTTCTTAACGTATCAGGAAGAAACCTTTGATTGGTCGGAAGTATAACCTTCCTAAAAATTTTGAAGCAGAGGCTTTTTTCATACTCCGCCTTTTTTTTGCGGCAGACGCCGTCGAAAGCCATCGGCTTAGGCATCACGCCACAGCTCAACGGATCCATCAGGAGCAGCTTTTTTCCCCAGAAAATTCGCATAAAAGAGCCATACAGTGATCTAGAGGCGCAATTTTTAAGTTGTTCTCTTTGGATGGGTGCGAGAACCCAATCGTGCTAGCCCAAAGCTTTAATTCCGAAATAAGACCTAGTCAATTTCTTTTGTTAAGCGGGAATCATCGTAGCCAGTATTAATCTGATCTTAAAGCGTTATAGTAACCTTTCAAATATTAAAACAACATATCAAATCTACGAAAATAAAATAAGTAAATTAAAATTCTATAAAATAAAATTCAACTTCTACGACACAAAAAAAAGGTTAAGTATCCCACGACTGAATCTCTCGATTCCCAAATCATTATCACTTTCTTCTACTCTTATTGTTATACTATTTTCCCATTATCCGTGAAATCGACGCAAGGCATAGAGAGTAACTCGAGAAGAAGACCTAGAAAGCACAGACCATTCGAGAGTACAAGGACATCCCCGACGCCAGTTTAAGTACTTCGGCAAAGGTCAAATTCATTCCGTCAACACAAATTATTAGTCAATATCCACAACATCATTTTCCATCAAGAAAAACCCTATTATCATAATGTTTCAATGCATTTCTACACCTGCGCGCATATATATATATATGAAAATCTTACCACAAGAGCGCATCAATAAAATTCTACATCTGCCAATGTTACGTTCGACCTTCATCAACGTATTATTCGACCAAGGTTCATTTATTTAATACAGTCAACTTCAACGCGGTTGGTACAGAAGAGAAGTTTCGTTCCAGAACCGTACTCGTAGCTGAAGAAACATAATACAATAAACTAGGTGCAATCATATTTAGTTCGTCACTCTTTATTTGATTTATTTTTTTAAATGGAAGATGAGAACTGGATCAGGCTAACAAATTTTGGATTATATTTAGAATTAACATTATTGTCAGTCATTTAAAAATTGCGCTTCGAGTCATATATTTGCAGTTATAAATACTACAACAATAAACCAAACTATTTAAACTTATTATTGCCTTTGTGTGTTTATCATGTAAGAAACTGAATACTTATTATAAAAAATAGAACAAACGAATTCCTAACCCAACCCTGAATCTCATGCAAGAGGAAATTATGTTACAAACAGAATAAAAATATAAAAAGCTGTATCGTATTAACAAATTACGATCCTGCTTTGATTAAGTTCAATTAAATCAGTAACACAACAACATGTTGCACGTACTTTCATATGGTTGGAACGAAATATATCCAAAGCACCAAATGATTTCACTTCTCCATCTGGGCCTAATATTGACATTGAAGCTGTTCGCCCGTCGAGATATTTTTACAACTATTTCCAATTGATTTGCTGGAACATATTACATTCCAAACAAATTTATACGTTACGCAAAAAAATGGCGGTAATGCCAGTTTTTTTTACTCCAGTTACACTTCAAGAAATGAATGTTTTCTTTGCAATAAATATTCTGATGGGCATAAAAAAGTTGGCATCTCTAGAAGATTATTGGTCATCCAGATCGATGCTGCGCGATGAACTCATTGGTTCCCTTATGTCAAGAAGCAGATTTCAATGGATATTGTCAAATATACACAACGATAATTCGTTGCAACCGGGAATTGGGGATCAAGGATATGACAAACTTTATAAAATTCGTCCGCTCTTGGATACACTGCAAACGACATTCCTGCAATGTTATTTACCTACCGAGAAACAAAAGGTGGATGAGGGAATGGTAAAGTTTAAAGGTAGAAGTTGTTTGCGTCAGTATATGTTGCAAAAACCCATAAAAAGGGGCTACAAAATATGGCAGCGAGCAAATGAAAACGGATATATATATATATATATCAGAATTTCAGATATATACTGGTAATATTTCAGAAACAGCGAAAAAAATTTGGGCAGTCGCGCTGTTAAACATCTAACCAATAAGTTGTAAGGAAAATTTCATATGGTCTATTTTGACAATTATTTTAATAGTACGATTCTACAAAGGACTTGTTGAAAAAGGTATTTATGCGTGTGGCAATGGGAGAAAGGGGCGCAAGAATTTACCAGCAGAGCTTCGGGGAAAATCGAAAACGGCTCGAGGTAACTATATCTGGCGAATGACTTATGATGGGCTACTAGCTTTGGAATGGATGGACAAAAAGCCAATTTTGTTCATAAGTAACTTTCACAACCCTGAAGTAAGGACAACTGTCAAACGCAAGATGAAAGATGGCACACAAGAGGCAGTACAGTGTCCGTCACAGGTTTTTGACTACAACCAAAACATAGGATACGTAGATAACTGTATGAGGTAGCCTGAAAATTCAGGAAGTGGTACCATCGTCTTGTGTAGCATTTAGTAGATCTAACGTTAGTCAATGGATCTCTTATCTTTTACGAATGTTCAAGGAAACGTTTCAAAGGAGTAGGATGCCTTTGAAACATTATAGGCTTGCAAGATGGCTTTTTGTCTCTTATCTTTTACGAACGTTCTGAAGGAAACGTTTCAAAGGAGTAGGATGCCTTTGAAACATTATAGGCTTGCAAGATCGGTAGGCGGACGAGAACGTTGTAAAAGTAAACCACAGGGATCTCTTGTGGTTTACTTTCTTAGAGATGCATTTACTTAGAGATGCGATAAGACGAAAATCCACATATGCCCATGTACTCCACATCACTTCGATTTGCTAACTGTAGTACGCGAGCCGAACCATACCGTACAAGATGGAAACGTTCTACTTGCGGAGTAGGTTTATGCCTAAGAAACAAGAAGAACTGCTTTTGTCAATATCATACCAAGTGAAAACAGATGACCTACCTACTTGTGGTTTCGCAGACTAGCCATCCGATATGTAATCAATATTGTAACAATTGTTTTTATTTATGAGTTTTTTTATATTGCCAGAATCCTACTTTTTCAATAATATCATAAGATTTCAAATTTTTTCTTGGCTTGGTAGACAAAGGGTTAAATAAAAAGCCTGTATATTTTTACAAGTGTTGTACAATTAAATTCTTTATCAATCCATATGTTTTGTCCCTGTACCTATCTTTAGCAGTTTTTACGATAAACATGAAAATTTTAAATTACAATGTTGGTATACAGTAAAAATATACACAGGATGCTCCGTTTAAGAAAATGGTGAAAAATCACTTCAAAGTCGGCAAAGTTGATACTTTTTCACTGACCAGTTTAATAGAAGGGATTAAAAACTTATCGCGTGGTTAACTTACATATGCCCTTTCTTACAAGATTGAAAAATTCAAATTAATTTCTTGAAGACCCATAAAGATTAAAGTTTGTTGAAAGAAACCAAATGATCGAAGACACTATTTGTTTAATCGCAATGGTAACATATTGAGAAAAACTGATCTATAAAATTAGCTTGGTCATTCAAATTATTGAAAGTTTTTTTTTGGAAACTGTTATTTCTAGGTTCTCCGCTATGTCATTCCTTGTCCCTTGTCCATGAAGCGAAAAAATTTACAATTACTCTCAATATCAAATTTATGTTCAGGATCATTTGATTCATTAATATGAACAGCAAAATTGGAATTTGTTTTATTGTGCTCAGTACTGCTCACATGTTCCTTTATCGTGGTGATAAGTAATCTACCTAATTGGCCAATGTATTGTTTTCCACAGGTACATGAAATTGAGTAAATGCCACTTTTATGGAATGGTGAAATTTTATCTTTTATATGAATTTTATCTATTAGAATATTTACACTGTCGTGAATTATTTCAATTAAAATAATAGAAAACGTTATGCCGTCTTCTACGTGTGTATTGATTTTAATTAAAGCGAACGTTTTCGAGAACTAGGCCCATTGTGACGTACTATCTCTTATAGATACATATGCTTTAGCGTTTGTCACAATAATAGATATTAGAATAATTCGGTCTTCAGGAGTCTTGTCGGGGCCAGGTCCGTTTAAAGTGAGACCGCACATCAACTGATGTTGTTGTTCTGGTCCCAAGAGGCTCTCTGATGGCTCAAGTAAACTGAGTGGAAAATGAACCAAGTGTCCTAGATCTTGCAGGTACCTGTAACTGAACTTAATACTAATAAGTGAAACAGTATTAAAGTTATAACAAAACCGTGTATTGTTCTTCTACACAAAATAAACAAATAGACAAATATATATATATATATGTATATATATATATATATATATATATATATATATTAATAAATCAAATGAATGAATGTTAAATGAAATAAGCGGTGATCAAGCGGTCTTATACTAAATAGTACACAAAATATAACAAAGCGAATCGGTGCATAGCAAAACGGCAGTGCAATTAAAATAGTAATAAAAAAAACTGCGCTTAGAGAAATATTAGCGCCGCCGGTGACAAAATAATAATACGGAAAGCAACGGAAAATGGCGGTAATTTCAAGCACACCATTGCCCAAAAAGGACAGGTAGGTAGCCTAGGAAACTACATAAGCCGCTAACGTTGTACTGGGCACTGACGTGATCGGTTCTGTGTGTATACCACGATCAGTACTGCGCACTAACTAGCAATATACACACCTGTAGAGTAATGAACGAGAAGGACAGACTATAAACTGATATGCCATCGTACTGCGCACTGACACGGCCGCTGCTGAGTGACTACTACTAACTGTAGTACACACTAGCTAGCAGTATGCACTAGAGTCGGGCAATGAAAGAAAAGGATGGATTGTAAGCCAGTAAAGTCGTTCTGTGCACTCACGTGACTGCTTCTAAGTGACTAGCACTAATTCTACTGCACACTAGCTAGCAGTATGCACTCTAGTTACATAGGAATAGGTTATGCAGGAAGAAAGGGTAAGGTCATTTAAATGTATGTATATGGTCGATCATACTGTATAACAAAGAAAGCTAAACAACACATGCAATGCAATGATACAACGCAAACAGTGTAAGCTAAATAATACGCAGTATCCGCGAATAAAATCAAATATAGCATCTTTATGTATACATACAATTGGCGTAGAAATCGAGAATTATAATAATTATTTGTAGAGGCGTCCGTAGCGTAAAGAGTGTTGGATTCATAGTCTAATATAATGATATCTTGCGCCTATATTTGGAATAGAGAGGGTGTTGATAAAGGCTAACCCTATGCCAGCAACACGTGTGCACCTTGCCTCTTGCTTTAGAATAATTATTATAATTTCCTTTTCATCACAATTGTCGAAATTAGCGCCTACTTACCTAAATAATATTGCTTACCAAACAAACTCACAGGTATCCCTAGGTGGTGTGCCTACGGCAGGCTTATGCGGCTGGCTGGCTCGTCTGGTATGCTCACTTCGAGATAAGAATACGATCTGATTTTAAATGCGTTATGCGCGCCTATAAGCGTTAAGAGACATGTGTATTTCTAGCTGCATACCACAGAATGTGTGAAAGTCGCCATACATCTAGTTCTGACCCGCTACGGGTATCCATACAAAAGAGTGTGCTTGCAAGAGTTAGATCGGTACGTACCAGGAGACAGCGACAAACTATATTCATACACGCTTGCGTACGTTAACACAAAAGGACAAGCATCATCTCTCTCTCTCTCTCTCTCTCTCTCTCTCTCTCTCTCTCTAACGTTTACATGGATATATGAAAAAATGGAGACATAGACAGTCGTCACTCAAACTTTAGATAAAGAAATGTATTATTAACAATGTTAAATATATGTATTGTTGAAGTTTAAAAATGAGTCTTTAACGTTATCTAGTTTACAGATTGAAAACGGGCCTAGTTCCCAAAAACGTTCGCTAATATTAAAATCAATATACACGTGGATGAAGACGACATGACGTTTTATATTAATTTAATTGAAATGGTCCACGACACTATAAATAGTCTAAAATAATAGTTATATTATGAATGTGACGTATTAGTTTGTTAAAAATATTCGTCCAACCTCAAAACCTCAAAACATTTGATAGTTGATCTGAAATAGCAAATATCTAAAATCATACACTTAAATTAATTCATGTTCGCAGAGTACGATAAATAATAAAACAAATAAAATATCAAAATCCTAGACATTAATATGCATAGCATTCACCTTAAAGCGAGGATCTCATAAATTTTACGATCCCGAAAAAATTCGCTTGAAAGCCGGATATCCCGAAATTCTAAATTCTTCGTTTCTGTTTTCCACTCGCGGCGCATAAGAACAATCTATGTTCATAAAAATCTTTAACTCCGAAATAGTAAGTACATAATAAAGGTTTCTGAATTAATTTTTACAAAGTTTCAATTATCTTAGAAGAACCTGTACTGTGTATTTTATTTCATTGCACAATTTTCAAGAGCACATTATATTATACGTTAAGATAATTTTATTTTCCATCATCAATAAATACAGTCGAAGTGCTACAGTAAATTGGAGTATCAACTTTAATGAACTAAAACAAAGTATTCCATCTCCAGAACAATTTTTATTCGAAAAATCTATGATTTATTAAAATGAAACTTGATCTGGAGGTACAATACTTTGTTTTAATTCATTTTGTTCATACGTCTCTAGATCTCGTCTCATAAGCCTTTAAATCTCGTCTTAAGTCCGCATTTCTTAAGAACCACGGCGTATCCACTGTATGTCTTATACGTTTGTGATGGCACTTTGTTGTTACGCCTATAACCGAATTATTACACCACAATTCCTGTTCCTACACCAGGCTAGATTCCAGCACTGCTTTGAAGATGTGTGCTCTGTTTTTTTTAGCCCAAATCACTATTTTATTTTAGCGCCGCCGTTTCTTCAAAACCATTGCTGTTCTGCCCTTTACGTGGTTTAGAAAGTTATGTTCCCTGTCGAAAACGCACAGAAGAAGAAAGTTTGTTTTTGTCGTGTTGTTTTTTAGCTTCCGCTTCTTCAGCTCTATTTCTAGTCTGCTGGAGGCTACATACGCCCAGAGGCGGCGTAAGGCGTGGGCGACGTGGGCCACAGCCCACGGCCTCGCGGTTTGAGGGGCCTCGCGATTTTAAA
>WYDF02292754.1:0-16161 GCA_009867245.2 Adranes taylori | reverse complement strand
TATATATATAGTATCGCTCAAGGCGATCGTAATGTCGTATAGTAGTTGAACTGCGAAAACAAAAAAATAGCCAAAAAGAATAGAAACATTTTGAAAGTTATCATAAAAACTGTCTTGTTATCTGAACGGCAGGACATTTCCTTATGGTGTCACCAGGGGCAAGGTTATATAGGTTATATAGGATTATCGTAACCAGAAGATAATGATGATAGTTTTAGGGGCCTTCTTTGTCACCTATTGGCTTTTGTTCTTTTTTAACTTAAGAGTACAGCTACTTGCGGACACATTGAGATTTCTAAGAAGAAAACAACGATTCACGCAAACTTTTCAAGAAGCCCAAGACATAACTGACATTCAGCTCTTCGAACCAAAATAGACAAAAAACTATCGAATGAATCCAAAATCAACTAAGAGCCCTATACTTTAGTTGTAATGATCCTAAATCGTTGCCATCTAACTCTGAATAAAAATTGTAATATATAAGGTGGATAGATTCTTCTGAAAAACCGTCTGTTGCCCTTAAAGCCATTGACGCATATGATGCACACTTGTACCCAAATATACAAACAATGGTGCAAATTTTTGAAAATTTCTTTCTGTTTCAGCAGCGACTCCCAAATGAATGTTCTTAACGTTGAAGCGACTGCCTACACAGTGTTAAACATTTTGAAACAAGGAAGCCCATTAAAAAACTCATAACAAGCTTGCCACTTAAATAATCATCCTGCCCAACCAAGCAAATTTGAAGAATACTTTTGTTTTAAAAATTCTCAAATTACAAATAGAATTTCCTTACATGTACTGACAATTCAGTGATACCGGATATACAGAACTTGTTGTACGCTAATTATAAGGCTAACGTAAAGCTGCTGGCAAGCATAGAGAGAAACGACGTCCAGGTGTCTCTGTCATCTCAACCAGCTTTACCAAAGGTTTCGAGCCCGGATTATTTTGAACCAGTATCTTCAAATATTTTGGATGTGTTTACAAATTTTGAAATAATTGCGATTAATAATTCTTGGACACATGCTTTGGAAGTCAATAAATTGGACGCTTATTTGAAGATTAGCGCGAGTTTCTGGTACGCGAATTTCAAATGCCTCGGTGTAAATTAAAATAAAACTTGGAAACAAATGAAAGCTAACGTTGTTAAAGAATTTGGGGGAGAAAATACTAGAAAAGACATTAATAATTGGCTACGTACACGTAAATGGAAAAATTGAGGATGTTAAATCATATTTTTACGCCATGCCTGATCTTGATCCAACCATGATTGTCTCTGAAATGTTGCACTACTTTGTAACAGGATTACATCAAATTTATCTTGATAAATACTTTCCTTACAAAGTGTAACATACTAAGTCATTAAGAGGAGTACTAGAAAAATTGAACAAACTCCACAAAACAGGTATTTAGTTAAATATAAAAATAACCAAAAAGAGCCGTTACTCCTCTTACCGCGAAGCATACTTTTGCAGAAACCCCGTTAGGTTTAAAAAATCAAAAAATCAGCATGTTTTTATAGAGTAAATGACAGGTACAAAAAACCTTGTGAAATATTTTAGTTGAAACGTGCAAACCCCTCTCTAGAAGGCAACCAACACAAGATTCCAAATGCGTCTGGTTAACACTGGATTGAGTAGGTCCTTTTATATGCAATTAGCTACCAAGAAGACCCTTTTGGCGTGACCCTTCTGGCTGGCAATGGCACTTGGCGTAACTCAATACTCAATGCGCGTGGCTTGAGGGGAGCTTATGCTAAAAATCTTAGGAAGTTTAGAACTACGCCCAATGAGAAAGCATCTTTGATCCGTTGGAAATTTTAAGAATCAATGTTGCGTTACTTTTCTGTCGAAAATGTACGAGAATATAATTTGGGAATATAAGTTGGTCCTCCAATTTGAATAAACTGCAAGAGAAGAGTGCCAACTAACTACTTCTGTAGTTAGTTGGTAATTTTCATGTAAAGACAGCGAATTAGAAGAAATCATTTATTAATGATTTCTGGATTTTACGAATGGATTTTAAGGATGGATTTTACGGAAGTAATTGATGTTAGCGATTTCTTGTGGTAGGCTATACCACCCTAACGAAATACTGTCTCTTGTTATGTATGTATGTTTCGTGAATCTCCTCGCTCCCGTAATAAGCCACGACATCGAGGTTCTTTACGCGAATCTAACATTTGAGTTCGCGTCTTAGCTCTTTTCACGTCATTGGTGTTAAACATCTGCATTTTTCTGTCGTCATTAAATTTATCTATTATATCCGAATTAAATTAAATTACAGTAATCAATTTATATTATATTAGAGGCTTAAGTCATTTACTTTTTTTGTCGCTTCCCGCTAAATTCGTTTATAATATGTTTGATTTAACAGTAAGTTTGTCTGAAGTCAAGTCTGCAATATTCAAATTTACATATCTACAACGTGCTGAAACAAAATCGAAAAAATAATTAGCTTGACTAAGTTTTTATCTAACAATTTATAAACCTACAAATCATCGAATTAAATCTAAAAGTCAATTTTATTATACCTAGAATCTTATTTAAGCTGACTCGAATTAAAAAAAAACCTTGATTATGCAAGAAGTTTAATGAAAGCCACAAACATCACACACCCAATAAAACGTACGAAAGTTAAGCGCGTCCCTCCATTTTCCTGCAGGAATTTTTTGAAAGTGCAATTGATACTTAAATTTTACGACAGGCTTATTTTAAATTGGGTCTATTGTTAAAAGTCCTTATAAACGATTTCTTTTACAGCCAAATGTCAAACATAATGAATATTTTATCCTTAAGGGTCTTCTATATACTTATCCCTAATTTTCACATTCATATTTTCAATTATAAAGATTTATATATTATTTCGTAACAAATGCCTTAGAAATTATTAAGTGTTTTATTTAAAAACGTACTTCCTTATTTTGTTTTTATTTTTATTTGACTGGTTTCACTAATATATTAAGCATCATCATGCTAAAGATGTTACATAAAAGTATAGCAGTAGTGGCAAATGGCCGATTCTACCCATCTACCAAAGCCACCCGGACCTTATATTAACTCGTTCGAAACGGAAATCAAAGATGACGTCGGTGACATAATTGGGGGCTCCTTGGGGTCCTTTACGCGTCTCTTTGAGGCCCTTTTGTGTTCATTTTAGGCCCTCCCAGGGACCATTACTGACCATTTTAGGGCCCCTAGGGCTCTCACGGGGGCACCCTTAGGGGATCGTTTGAGTTCATACTTGCTGAAATTGGTTCAATAATGCTGTAGCTGCAGCTTTATCTCGCACAATTTTCGTCTTTGGATATTCTACTCCAATTCTGAATATCTCCTTGAACTCTTGAACTCCCAAACCCATATTCAGTAATGTAAATATCACAATAAGTCTTGGATACCAATATGCGTTATTTCCATTTCTATTCGATTGAGACCTCTGCTGTGGTTTCGTTATTACTATGCTGCTTACTACGGACCTCTCCCTTACTGTTTCCTTAGGCTGTTGTGCTTAAGTATCCGACTCTGAGGGTAGCGGAATTATTTTATATAGCGCTCGTGTAGTTGTTTATCCTCCGCTTTTCCGAAGTGATACAACTCTGACTCTAATAAACTTCAATAATTCTTGCTAATGGCCAATTACTCGGATTGATGTTATCATCCCTTATTAGCACGAGTGTACCAACCTCTACATTGTGTCTAGTGTCATTCCATTTGTACCTGCTTTGCAGCGGGCTGAGATATTCTTTTGACCATGTTTGCCAAAAGTCCTGCTCTAGTTTCTGTATCAGTTTCCATCTTTGACTTATGTTCGAATTGATTGGTGTGTTATTGGATCAGGTGAGGCTGCTATTGTTCTACCGATTAGCAAATGTCCTGGATTTATGACTACTGTATCATTAATATCGCATGACTGAGGGCATAACGGCCTTGAATTAATGCTGCTGTTCCAATAATTTTTTTCAAGTGGCGTTTCATTGATTTTACACCCGCCTCCCGTAATCCACCGAAGTGTGGAGCTGGCAGGGGTATAAAACACCACGTCGTACCCAAACTTGCCATACATGCAGTTAAAACAAACCTTTCTCGAATTGCTTTAATCTGTCTTTCTAATTCTTTAGCAGCACCAATAAAGAACGTCCCATTATCACTGAACATGTGCTGTACGTTACCTCTCTCCGCTGAATTTTCTAAATGTTGCCAAAAATGCATCCGAAGTTAAGTCGCTCACTACTCAGATGTATAGTCTTAGTTGAGAAGCACACAAAAATCGCTATTTACCCTTTATAAGTTTTAAAACCACTACCTGTTGTGGTTTTGATCTCAATCGGTCCTGCATAATCTGTACTCGTATGTGTGAAAATGGGGAACGGATTCACTCTTGACTTCGGTAACTGCCCCATTAATTGTTGTACAGTTTGTGCCTTATATCTCACACATCTATGCACTTGTTACCTGTTTGACCTACAATCCGTTTTGCATTTATCATCCAGTACTTTTCTCTAACGTAACTCAGCGTTAAACTGTTGCCCCCGTGCAACGTTTTGATATGCGCTTCTTCTATGATAATGTTTGCCAAATGGGAATTTTCCTGTAATACAATCGGACGCTTTCTGCTGAATCTAATTTGAGCAATCTCTAATCTTCCTCCTACCCTCGTAATTCCCTACTTGTCAAGAAACGGGTGAGGACTAAGATATTTGCTTCTTCTAGGTACTACTTTTTACCTCATAAGTACAGTATATTCTTGATACATTTCTCGTTTCTGTACGTTCTGTATGATTAATTCTAATGTGGCATGCATTTCAACTGTTTTTATCCAACCGATCTGCACTGTTACTTTTCTTAATTTATTATTATATCTTTTGCATAAGGAAATTACTCTGAGCATTCATGTTAGGCAAGAAAATCTGCTCCATATGTCGTCTTGCTCTATTTTTCTTACTTGAAAACATTTTGGCTTTTCTAATTCCACTTCCGGAATAGAAACTTCTTTCCACTGTTCTTTTGCCTCGCCCAACCATTTTGGATCTTTCCACCATGTAGCATGATCATTCAATTTTTCTGTACTTATACCTATGGAAATTATGTCCGCTGGGTTTTCAATTGTCCTTTCGTGATTCCACTGTTTCGGATCAGTGTAGTGTTTCTACGTATCTGTAATACCCTGATGGCAACCACGTCTTTCATTTTGCTGGATCTCCTTTTATCCATCCCAATGCTATCATGGAATCTGTCCAAGCATAACACTGCACGTCTGACATCTTCAGCGCTTCCTTTAACTTAACCAATAATTCTGCCAATAATACTGCTGCACATAGCTCTAATCGTGGCAAAGTTATTTTCTCCTTCGTTGAAGCCACTTTAGATTTTGCTTTTAATATGGATTTGTTTATTACTCCATCTTTTAAGACTTTTCCGTACACCACTGCACCCAACGCTCTCTAGCTTGCATCGCAAAACTCATGAAGCTCTAATCCTGTCCTTGACGTATATATCCATCTTGGAATTTCTATCGCCTCTACATATTTTAGGCTTTCTTTGTATTTTATCCATCTCTTGGCGGAATCTTCGTTGGCCTGTATGTCCCAAGCTTTCTCTAATTTCCATAACTCTTGTATCATTAGTTTTACAGTGATTACAACCGGTGACAACTAGTCTAAAGGGCCAGTTGTCACTATTTCTGATAATATATATCTCTTAGTAATTTTTCTGCTTCGCTTATTCTGACTTGACTTGAAACTGGAATATGTTTTCCTTTGGGCGCCATAAGACGTATAATGATTTTTTATATTTTCCTCACCTATTTGTTAAGTTGATGGGTTTTTTAGCGATAAATTCTTCTGGTATTTTACAAATCAGCTGTTGCTCATTACTGCTCCATTTCGCAGATGTAACCCCCATTTTTCATTAACGTTATTAACTCCTTTTGTAAATTTCCTGCATCTTCTATGCTATCTGCTCCAGAAAGTACGTCATCTACATATAAATCTCTCTGAGGAATTTTGACTGTTAGTGGATGCTTATCTTCTACGTCAGTAGCTAGCTGACATAAAGTACGTACTGCTAAATATGGCGCCGATGCCGTTTCGTATGTCACCGTTGTCAATCCATACTTTTGTATCATTTTCCTCGGATTTTCTCTCCATAGAACGCTCTGATAATCCTGATCTTGTGGGTAAACTTTAATCTGTCGGTACATTTTCTCCACATCCTCTGAAAATGCTATTTTGAGAATTCCTTAATAGTATCGTGGCTAAGTCTTGTTGGAGCCTCGGACCTACCCACATAGTTTCATTTAAGCTTATATTATTGCTTGTTTTGCACAATGCATCATAAATAATTCGAACCTTGCTTGTAGTCTTGGTTGTTGGTTGAAGATTCTAGTCTAACAACCGCTTGATGTGGAATATAGTATTTCCCCAATCCTTTCCCGACGTTTCAACCTTTTCCATACGCCCAAAATCTTCGTATTCCCTCATGAAATCTATGTACGCATTTCTCAATTCATCGTCTTTTCTCAATGTTTTTTCCTGTTATATAAGTCTAGCGGTGGCTCATTTTTAGATTCTCCTAATTCTAAATTATTTTCTTTCAATGGTATCCATTCATCTTCTTCCCTTGTTGTAGTAGATGCATAAAACTCTTCACATTCCTTTTCCTCCTCGTCCATATCTTTTACCCCACTGATTTACATCTTCCAAAATTTTTTTAATTGCTCATTCTCTTCTACTACTACCAAGCTTGTCACTTCTTGTCTTCTAGGAACGTTCTTCAAAATGTTCGCTGGCATTATCCACCCAAATTCTGTTTCTTGGCCAACTAGGGAATAAACATTTTCCCAACTCGTCCACTCCTAGGAGTAGATCGATCGGTCCTGTCTTATAAAACAACGGTTGTGCAATATAATCTTTCTTCCAAACATTTGTCACATGTCTTGAATCTTTTTCTGCGGCATGTCTTTAGTAATCTTTTTTAATATAATCTACTGACAAGCTAAATTTGCTGGAAAATCTAGGCTGCAATATTGTTTTGATTTTTCCGCTTGTTTTTACTGTTTTTGCGTCCGATACACCTTTCACTTCAAGATACAACTTCTGCCTGGGAATTCTTAATGTTTGTACCGCTTCCTCTGTAATAAACGACAATTGAGACCCTTGATCTATCAAGGCTCTAATTTCGTGATGTATGCCATCCACTCCTGCTACACGTATTAAAGCTGATCCCAATAGCGTTGTATGAATTTCGATGCTCTCTTTTGAATTTTCTTCACACATTGTATTACAAGCCGGGCGATGAACTTGTTG
Organism: Adranes taylori; assembly: GCA_009867245.2. NCBI lineage: Eukaryota > Metazoa > Arthropoda > Insecta > Coleoptera > Staphylinidae > Adranes > Adranes taylori. The sequence continues at coordinate 8,855 of WYDF02292754.1, read as the reverse complement.
CTGCTTAATTTGATTGTTCCTAGTTGGCGCTGCTTTATAATGTACCTTTTATATCCTTGTATTATTGTATGGTCTGTGAAGCAATATATTATGCCCTTTGCCACAATGATAGCATGACTCGGCACTGTTCTTTGTCCAAGTATTTCAAACACCACCAACATAAATGCTTTTCTATTACTTTATCCAATCTCTCTTCAAGTGCTAGATTCTTGAAATTTCTGCACTCGTATATTTGATGACTTGCAAGAAGTACATTTCCATGTTTTCCTTGTCCCTATTATCTCTAGTGATTGGAATCTTTTCTCCAGGAAGCCCATTATATCTTGAAACTCCGGAATTTCATGAGGATTTGGTAACCCTCGTTTGAATAATCTATGTGTTGCTCAGTCCTACTTTCGACATATAAGTCTCCCTAAAAATGGTCCCAGTCTTCTGTTTTTACCCCTAAATTTCGTATTGCTCCAAGAAATTCCGCTGTTGTGTCATGCAACCTCTTCAGTTGTTCAGAATTCTCTATTTGCACCGATGGAAGCTCTAAAATTTTGTCCTCATAGTCGGCTAATATCATGTTGTTATTTTTATAACTTCCCCGTGAGATGTCCCAAAACTTTTCGTAGTTGGCATCGGTTATCAGCATATGCTGAATAAGTTTTTTTGATTCACCTAAGTACGATGTTAAATATTTCATTTTTTCTGAGTACTTTAAATATTTTCAATTGTTCTTGTAAACATGTCATAGAACGTCGCCCAATTCTCATATTTCCCATCAAACGTTGCAACGTGTAATTTCGGTGGCTTTGCATTTTTAATTTCTTTCACGGAACCTTCTTTTTCTCCTTTAACATGTATTCTAATTTCTTCATTTCCTCGTCAAATTTTTGTATCTCTATCTTCATTTCTTTTAAAATCGCTGCTATCTTTCTTCATCCTTTGCTTTTTATGCTGCTTTGTCAGCCACCCGATATCCCGTATATAATTCTTCAATGTTAAATTTTTTCATTTTTAATAAACCCTTCCCAATTTCCGTATCAGTTAATTCTAATATTTCTACCGTTTCTTCATAAAACTCCTTCATTAACTGTTGTACTTTTTTCTTCAACCACTCACTATTTCTCTTAGGTTTATTTAAATTTTCTTCAATTTTGTCGAGATACTTTCATCATTTCATCGTAAGCCGCTTCTACTGATTCCATAAAACCTCTCGTGGATTTTCCCGCTTGCTTCAGTTCTTCATTGGTTGCTACTATTACTTCGCAAGCTTCAACTATTTTATTCCTTCTTCTTTCCACATATTGTCTCGTCTTCCTTGACGTTGGATACTTTTTCATGTTAGCAAGGATAGAATTTTGTGAAAATCCTTGCCCGCTTTCTGCTGGACTTTAACGTTTTCATTCATTGTCTCTGTAGACATTTTTGTTGAATATCTTTCAAATTATTTCTGAAAGAAATTTTTTTTAATTGATTATATAATTTTTTCTTGCCCTGATGTGCTTTGTGGGTTATTAGAGTCGTAAATTCTAATACCCTAATAATGACTCAAAAAGTAAACCTTTTCTCTCGTAGCTTTGTTGTTTTTTACTTATTCGAGAATTTTATTGGGTTTTCTTACCAACCTGTTCTCCTTTGATTCTATTGGTTTCTTTTGGCCAAGCGAACCAACTCCTTTACTCCTTGAGGGCCTGCATCTAATTTTTGCTGGAGCAGCTGCCTTCCCAGTCTTGCAGCCAGTGTACTATTTTTTGTTGAACCGGAACACTGAGGTTATCGAGTTACGTATTCGACCCTTGAAGGGCCTTGAAATTTCTTCAAGGCAATCTTCGTTTTCTTTATTGATGGAGGATCTGCATCAAACTTTTACTGGAACGGCTGCCTTCCCAATATTGATTATCTTCTTACTGTTGTTATTTATCTTTCTTGAACCAAGGCACTGAGTTTACAGCGTCACTAGTTCAAATAAAAAACGCTCGAAGAACCAATGTACAACCTGCGTAAAACTTTTGTTTCCTTCAGTTGTGGCTCGCTGAGAGAGAACTTAATTAGATTTAAAATTATACCTGTTTACGAGTTAAAAAATATTTCGATTGATTTAATTATTCAATTGAATCATTGATTTGATTAGTTTCAATTTATTTGGTTAATTAAGGCAAATTTGAAATATTAAAAGACACCTTAAAAATATGAAAATAATTAATCACTTTAAATAAAGTATAAATCAATAAATACAAAAGAATTACACCGTGAAATACGTTATCAAATCTTAGGCGAACTAGCAAAAATTAAAACCACCGTATTGGCGAAATAACTATAAAAATGCAACTAAAACTTTATTAGAATAAAACAACAAATATATATACAGAATTAAAACTAATTAACATGCTTAAATAAAAAGTATGAATATTCATGTCTCTGCGAAAGATAAAAAATGTATAACTTTTAAGAACATTTTTACAGATTACAGATTTCTAAAATATCTGTTTCATTTGGTATCTACAAACAAATCTATCGTTAGTTTTATTAGACATGGAAAAAGAGTAAATAAATTCATTGAACTTGAAAATGGTTAATTGCAATAGCTAAATATTTGGTATACAAATTGTTTCTAACTAAACGTGATCTAGACATCATATAGCAATATTTTGATATGAAGCAAAAACTATTGTTTTAATTTTGCTAACTGTGATAATTACTACGTGTATTAAAATAAACTAAATATTTTCAAATATACTAGGGATCCTAAATTTAAATGTAGCATGAAAAAATTGAGAAATAAAAATATCTGGAAAAAATTATATTCTTGAATTTTTTGTGATATTGCCCTGTTCAATGGTGATTGAACAGAATATTTCAGCGATGGATGTGTGTTGTATTGAATGCATTTTAACTGACTTCAGGCGTTTAAAGATGAGCAATATCGTTTGAAAAGTATATATATATTAACATATTTCGATTTTTATCATATAAGGAATTAATGTAAGATATGCAAATAGGAATATATATATATATATATATATATATATAATAGAGTAAAACAATAAAGTAAATAGAGTAAATCCATAATAAAAAAAAAGCTAACACAATAGACAATAAGTATATAAAGATAAACAAATAGGAATATACATTGAATGTAAAACGTATAATAAGAAAATAGATTAAAACAATAAATTAAATAGTGACAATTAGGAATATAGAAGTAATTAATACACAAAAAGACGTATTTTTTACAATTGGTGCTGATCAATTAAAAAATATACTAAAATTCCTGTGGATTCTTAATTCCCTCAAATTTCGTCGATGTTTTAATCTATTGGCAGCATCAGACCATGCGTAGATTTCAAAATTCTAACTAAAAATAATTTCAGTTTAAATAAATCCAAATAATTCAGATGTAGTTTTTACATATTTAGTTCACACATAAAATTTACTTCAAAATACCGGTATTTCGTTTCAATTCATACTACATCGACAGTTCAAATTTCAATATCAATAACGTTTCGGTTCAAGTGTTACATCATCGTCAATCCAATTTATGTAATCTTAACATTTTGTTTCAATTTAATTTTAATGTTAGGAACTTAGTATTATAATGGGAAACACAGTGAAGCAGCAAATAGATTCAATTAATATTTAATAGCTTACATAATATTTCAAATAGATTCAAACTCGTAGAGATACGAGATCCAGCTGTTAGAAAACAGATCATATAATATACAAAATAGATTCCAGTAGCAAGAAAATAGATTCTATTAAAAGTAGACATCTCGTAAGTGTATAATGAATATCTTCAGCCGATTTTAGTCAAGTCAAGATCTAAGATTGACGTTTATATATGAATATTTAAAATTTTCAATGACAATGAGGTTTTGATTCAATTCATAGAACATCATAAAACAATCTTAACGTTTAAATTCAATTGTAATGATAGGAACTTACTATTATAATGGGAAATACAGTGCTGCGGTGAGAGAAATAGATTCAATTAATGTTGAGTAGCTCAAATAGTATGTAATTCAAATAGATTCAAACTTACAGAGATATATGATGCAATTGATAGGAAATCAGGACCGTTTTCAACGAAAATTAATTTGATGTTGTCTTAAAGATAAATATACCAGCAAAATACGGTGAAATCAAACAAATCTTATCTAAAGGACCATAACAGGGCCAGATAGCAGCTGATAGAAAACAGATATGGATCAGTGTCGAGCCGGTCAAGACAGATAGGAATCAGCATCGTTTCAATGGAAATCAATTAGGTTGGTATGTGTTGTGTAATATGGTGCGGTTATCAAGACAGTTATATATTAGCAATTCTAGATGTTCAATTTTTAACTCATAAATATAAAAATAGTTATATATATATAACTGAAGTCTAACGAGACCCCGTTTTCCATGCGGGGTTATATAGAAAGGAAATATAAAGATCTAAGTACTTGAGAATGAGACCGTTTGTAACACAGACGCTAGACTAAATGGATCCTTATACATGAAACCAACGATTTATGATAACTGATTTTTTCTACATAAACATAATATTTACAATATATATTAAATGCTTACATTTTAGTTTCAAATGTATAGTTTCGGTTTAAAAGATGACCAATCGGCTGTTTGGCACAAACCACAATTTGTCTTGGTCCAGGATCACCGTCAATAGCTGTACGACCAATATTATGATGGTCATAACATTTTAAATTACCAATTCATTTTTGATCTAGAGTTATGGATTTCGGTTATAAGTCCCAAAATATTGCAAATTGTTTGTAAGTGAATTGTGTTCTTATTAAAAATTCAGGAATAACCTGAATTTGATGAGGCTCCAAACAGTCAGCCTCTAACGCAGCAATACTATTCACCTGCCGCAAATTAAGCCCAGCCCAACCCAACACACGGCCAATCCATGCGTGAAAAAATGTGACAAGCCGTACTATATATAATTGCCGATCCAGACAACATGAGGACAAAATTAGTAGATGATATATGGGAAAACATTGCACAGATAACTTTATTAACTGTGTCTAATTTAGACAAAAGTGCCTTTTGTAGACACGAAATCATGATGATAATATTCCAAACGCACATTCTACAGTTTGATGGCCACGTGATACTATGTAGTTATAATCTTTAGTTTCATAGTTATTAGTTACGTGACTTTTTGCAGACGGGCGCATTAAATTAGCCATGAGCGTAAATGCTTCATCACCAATAAACACATATAGGGTAGTCCAGGCAATGGTTTGGGCATGTCCAGACAGGAATTAGAAAAAATTCCACAGTCACTAAATCGTCCCAAACTTAAAACATCTATTTCTAAAAGGATAGTGAGCGTCTACAATTACCATTAAAACGACAGAACAATATAGTTTGTAGTTAAAAAAAAAAGAAGGAACACTCCTTCATGGCTTTATAATGGCCACGTGCTTACCGTCAATTGTTCCGACGCAGTTATACACCTGCCATTTCCTCTCAAAATCTAATGCAACACTTTCCTATAATTCCATTGTCGGTACAGGCATAAAGATAGGTTGTGAGCGAAGCCATGTTGCGTTGCTCACCATAGAAGCAAGTTTGATAAGTTCTTTCGCCCATTCTGTTACTCAACGCTATGATTTTAAACATATCCTCAGTTGCAAAATGTCTGAAAAATAAACAAGATTTTAATTTTATTATTTATTTATTATTATTATTATTATAATGATTATTTTTTGTGTTTTAGATAAAACGGAAAAAGAAAAATGGTTAAAACTAAGGTAATGTCATCGGGAGGCTCTAAAAAGGCAAAAGAAAAAGATGAGTGGAGATGCGGCTGACCCTCAAACGCAATGGACTTATCAGTAACTGTTGGAATATTTGTTGACCTTTATGAAGAACAGACAAACTAAATCGAATATGGTGGACCCTTCAACTGAGGGCAATACTCTTGATAATGTGGATACTGAGCAAACCCAAAATGACGATTTAACGTATGAAGATTAGGATATTGTAATTCAATCTGAAAAACAACCTCCACCAAAAAAGGTGAAAAATCGCAGTGATGAGTTGCTTGTAAAACAGTTTGTAAAAAGTATTGAACAAAGGGCGAATAATCGTTATTTGAGAAAGAAAAACGCCATAATAACAAAGAGTCTTATTTCAGTGTTTATGTCAATGTACGCTACACCCAAAGGTCTTCCAATTAAATATCAATGGCAAATTCGAAACGACATTTTCGGAGTTGTTACAAAAGCAGAAGAAGATTACGACTATGAAAGCTTGCCACCTACTCCTTCCGTTCGAAGTCCTATTTATATAACTTTAAATGACTCCACTTCAACCTCCAGCTCTATGCGTACAGCAGATACACATATTGTGAATTTTTAGGCTAGCCTGACAAGAGTATCCTGAATTTTTTGAAACCTAAGTTCAACTTGAAGGTATTGAGTAGAGAGCCTATATGTTTGTATTTTTTTTAACTTTACGATCTTGTCAATCGCAATCATTATTTGCTACTTTTTAAAAAATTTTCTTTTATTTTGAATTTATGTATACGTAGTACATAACATTAAATAAACTTTCCTAAGACATACGCCTAGTTTTTCGCGACTTCCAATCGGTTTTTGGCGTTGCATTCTCCACCAGTTACGTCAAATTTGATATTTCGTGAACTTTATCAAACTGTTCTCTACTAAGCCTAAAATTGCTTTTAAACACTTCTTCAAGAATGTCTTGAGATAGCTTAAATTCTCCATGGGTTACGAATTTGTTCCGCTTTTGGTTTTAAAATTATTTATTAAATACATTGATACAAAATCTTCATCCCCTGATTCTGATTCCTAATCGAGGAGTAGATTTTATATTATCGTGTGTTGATTCATACCTAGTTATTTTCTGACTTGACTAGCTTGGCCAGATTGGGTTCAATATGCGGAGACTGACCCATCCCATGTGTGTGGGAAGCACATAGGTTGTCCGTAGCATAGGCATGTGCCGTCCTGAGCAAGGCTCAATTTGCGTCAGACCGTAGACTTGTTTAGTTGATAATGTCGATCAATTTCATGGTGGAGATTACTCTATTTCATGAGAAATGTACCTAAAGTTGCCTACCTTATTAACTGAAATCAAACCCAATTACTTAAAATGAGCAAGTTTTCCGGAATATCCTGCGTAAGAAAACCTACGTATCCTTTTCGAACAACATGGTTTCTACCGTGATTACTCCAATTCACTGGAGCTCACAATAGGAACTGTGAATGCCTGTGGAGTACGCAATAAAATCTATCCAATTAAAAATCTCCTTTATCCGACAAAGTCCATATTCTCTCTATGACCGAAGCCAAAATTCAACGCCACATTAACATTTCAAATTTCAAACTATTTCAACAAAACAATCGCTTAGGTAGCATGGGAGGAACCGCGTTGGTCATCCACAGTAACATTGCTAGTACTCCACTTCAAGTTCCTCCAGAATTTCCACATCTCGAGTGTGTGGCGGCAAATGTCCATTTCACAAAGTATACAGTCACTTTCTTTTCTTATAATAACCCACCCACTGAAACTATTCCTCAAGATTTTGTTCAATACATCTCACTTCTTCCGAAAGCCATAATGATGGGCGATTTTAACGCTCGCTACGTCGATTTTGGCGATTCGGCAACCAATTCAAACGACGAAGTTCACACTAATTGTTTCACTCTATTTCCACTACAACGTATCAGAAATACAAAACCTACTTTCTGTGGCACTGGTCTTTCAAATATTGATCATATAGTCGTCACTGAAAGTCTCATCCAATTTATTGAGATTGAGTGTTTTGCCGGCACTTCAGGCACATCAGACCATTATCCACTTCTGGTCAAACTAGCTTAGATTTAGCGCCTATTCCCCCACCATCACAAATCACTATATGTGATCTTGAAAATGTAAATTGGCAACACTTTCAAAATAATATTTTACAAAATACCCCGCTTAACTTACCTAACAGCACCCCTTCACAAATAGACACCATTGTTGCCAATTTATCTGAAATCATACAGAATTCAGCTTCAGAAAGTACTCCTCTGACATCCGTTTTCCGAAATAAGCATCCTCTTCCTTCCGGTATCATTAACATGATACGAAAGAATATTTATCGTCGGTATATTGCCCAGAGAGACTCTGCCATTAAATCTGAGTGGAACCGACTCAATGCTCTTGTTTGGCGCAATATAATTGCGTATAAGGAAGAGGGTTGGGTCACATCAAAACTCAATTACCGCAATGGTAAACAATTCTGGCAAAAATTCCAACAACTTACGGGTCAAAAGACTGTTCCAAAATCCCACCTAACAAATAATCAGGGTGAAATTATAAACAACTCCACTGATAAAGCTGAACCTTTCGCTGACTATCTGGAAAACACATATAAAGTACCTAATAACGTACTGTTCGAGCCCAATTGTCTTGAGGAGACAAACATTCTTGTAAACGATTTGTTCATTAGCCACACACCACTCATATATTTTCCTGAACTGGACGAAATTCTATATCCCCAAGAAGATGTATCCGAACCTCTAAATAAACGCAAAAACACCGCTCCTGGTTCAAACTCTTTAACTCGTCCTATCTTACGACATATTCCTGCTGAGACTATATCGCTCCTAACCGAGATATACAATAAATGTCTTTAATTGGGGCACTTCCCAATAAATTGGAAAACTGGCCAAACGGTCATGATTCCTAAACCCCTCAAAGATAGGGTCTTTGCGGGGTTTAGTCATATCGACCAATTATACTTCTTAACGTTTTAAGAAAAACTTTCGAAAAAATCTTCACATCTCGCCTACGAAACTGTCTAGAGATGAACAACGTTCTCCCAGAGAACCAGTTTGGTTTCATAGCAT
>WYDF02292743.1:0-16161 GCA_009867245.2 Adranes taylori | reverse complement strand
AATAGCAGGACATACGTGGCAACAAGTGGCAATTGATCGGGAAGAATGGAGAAGAAAAGGGGAGGCCTACATCCAGCTGGGAATATAAACTGGCTGTACAAGAAGAAGAAGAAGATTTTTCATCCGAAAGCTAATTAAATAAAAATTCTAAATTCTAATTATAACTCAAATGAATATTGTATTTAATGTACTAAATGAAAAATATTCTATTATTTTTCAATCTATACTTAAAGCAAACATTTACGCAGATCAGAAGAAATGAGAAGAAATATGAGTCTGGAACTTACATATTCAATTAAATGAGAGGATACCAGCATAAATAATAAATTGCATGCATTATTGGGCTTCATTCTTATGGATATTTAAGTTTTTCCACAATGGTGTGATATTCCAAAAGAAGGATGCGTCACCACGGTTCTGTATTGATTACGTGAATCATCGTCCCTGCCGGTTATCAAAAAACACAGCGTGATCTTGGAAACGCCAAGATCTTCTCAATGCTAGATCTACGTAGTGGGTATTGACAAATACACATGGAAGCAAGTTCCCGGCTGCACCATTCTAGTTCGGTGCCCATTCGGACGACATTATACTATACAGCAGCATCATCGCAGAGCACTTGTATCTTTTGCAGCTCATTTGCGAACTACTGTAGGAATATGGCGTCAAGGTGTCATTGGGCAACAAATAAATGCCTCGCCATATTTCTCAGTAGTGTTCAGAAAATCAACTAGATATTTTTGCAAGGGTTAATTACTGAAAAGTAGATAAATCTAAAAGACGGTGTAAAAAGTAAGAACACACCACGTGATCATTTTTAAATAGGTAATTTGTAGCATACTAAACCAAGGAGTTGATTTGAGCAATTGGATGGTAGGAAGCATTTTTCTTCCAGAAGCTAAGTAAATAAAAATTTTAAATTCTAATTACAACGCAAATGTATATTATATTTAATGTACTAAATTAAAAATATGATTCCAAAATTATTAGGAATTCCAAATATTAGTTAAAATTTATTTTTATAGCACCAACCTCCAATTGTAGATCAAATACCAAAAATCTTATAAACAATAGAAAAACGATTTCTTAACACTATAAGGCATTAGTGATATGTATTTAATATTAATAGGAAACACTATTCTTTGATGCATTAATATACAATTACTGATAAATATATAATGAAATAATAAAAGTTTCAAATGAGTTGGGTCTAATAATTTTTAATGTAACCGATATAATAATTTTTTAACTCCGTTAAAATGTATTTGAAAATGAAAAAATCTAATTTTAATGAAGAATGATTAAAGAAGTTTTTAAAATTCCATCAAATTTAATCGTAGATTAACTTGAGACAATGGACTAGTGATGGTTAAGCGAGCAAAACTCGAATAAAAATCTTATTGAATATTACCACTCTTGTACCTTTTTCTCAGCCTATCTCTTACATTCCCCACATCCCATTTTGTTTTCTGTACTACATGAAGAAAGGCACATAGTTCATAGTAAAAAAATCGATGGTCCTAAGGATGCTGTAGGCAGAAACGAATACAGGATAGTGACCCCGACGAGTGCAAATTCGTTGTAGTGTGTTCTAGTGCTAGGCGGATGCTAACATCGTTTTATTAGTTCATTATCGCATGTGTACTTCAATTTACATTTATTTGAATGAAGAGATTTCAAATTACCTGAGTCTACAGTAGACTTAATCCAAAACTCCATACCTGTGAGTCCCAAACATCGAGGAGAAGTTTTTAAAGCAACCAAAGGTTGGTTTGATTTATTTAGAAAACGATCAAACTTGCATAGTCTTAAAAATGGGGAATAGGTTAGTGCAGATGTATAAGCAGCTCAAAAATATCCCATGGAGTTTCGTAAAATTGTGTAAGAGGGAAATTATTCACCATATTTTTCATGCAAATGAAACGGGACTCTTGTGGAAACAAATGCCATCACGTAGGTTTAGTTCCATTTACCAGTTTATTGACGAACTAACCATAAGACTTGGGTGACTCAAAATATATTAATGGACTGGTTTAAATCTTGTTTCTGTTCAGCAATAAAAAATATTAATATATTAGAGTTGACCTCCAGCTCTTTTAGTGTTGAACAATGCGCCACGACCTCTTCTGGAACTTGAAACTCTGTGCACCGATTTTCCAGTTGGAAGAGTATTCTTACCTCCAAATTCCACTTCCATACATGAATTGCATCAAGCCAAATAATGCGGCTTGATGCTTATGGATATTTAAGTTTTTTCACAATAAGGATGGAATACAACTCAATTCCATAAGGCAGTGAATCATTGCTGCCGGTCATCATAGAAACGCAGCGCAATCTTAGGAACGTCAAGATCTCCTCATTGCTAGATATACACGCACTACTCATTGGCAGATATCTATGGAAGCACATTCATAGTTCTTGCCGGATACGTGCACCATTTTTTTTGTGCACATAGACGACATTGGTATGAAAAGCAACATGCCAGAACACCTGTATCTTTTGCAGCTTATTTGCAAAGCACTGCAGGAATATAGCTTCAAAATGTCATTAGGCAGATCGTGCCATTGGTCCGTTGGGCATCAGATAAAACCTCACTACGAATTGTTGCAAAAAAATACTTAAGAATCGCACCTCCATAACGATGCGGTTCTAAATTTATTATCAGAGATATGATAAGCACTACAAAGTAAAAAAAAGTTAAAGAGTCTTATCAATCTCAACCCAATAATATTTTCCCGTTGATAAACTAAATAAAGGTCAATATGTGGCCCAAAACTAATAAACAGAAGCAAGAAATTATGATACTGGCAAAACGGAAAATTCTGGAAAAGAAACAAGTCTTCACAAATGCGTGGATGTGCCAGAAGGCTTTGGGCAACATTTCAGTTAAAATAACTAAGTCTAAGAGTATTGCAAGCATAGAGGTTAAAGTAACTCAAAAATATACATAAAATAACTCTGTGTACTGATTTTCCAGTTGAAGTAGTATTCTTATCTTCAAATTCCGTTTCCGAATTACAGGTCATGAATCAGGGCGAAATAGCACCATTCAGGACCTATTATTTAAAGATAAGGTTGCACCAACTCATTGAACAAACTGATAGGGATGATAAAGATGCCATGCGAGTATGGTGGAAACAATTTGTTCGAGAAATTAACATCAATTATAAAAATAATACTCAAAATAGCATCGGAAACATATCTTTCGCTAGAAACTCTGGAACATATCATTCGTACCGGAACAACGGGGGTAAGGAAAAAGCGAGGTTACTCAGTACTCATACCTCAAAGACTTATGCTACGGTGAAAAGAAATGCCAAGTTGGCTCTTTTCTGAACTTGATTACTTTTTTGATATTTTATTTCAATTAATAGTTTGATGTTTGTTTAAATCAATATTAGGCCCTTAAAGGCAAAAATATGCTGATTTTTAAATAATATTAAGAAAACAACAGAAAAAGTAATCGTGACTAGGGACCCTTATGTGGAAAATCAGTTAAGCAAGATCAAGTTTTTCAACACGTGATTAAGATTATAAATTAGATTAAAGGTGGAACCGAGCCCTTTTACACAAGCAACTTTTTATTGGAAAAGATGCCGACTATGGAGACTTCTAATGTACAAATATGTAACGTGATTGAGTCCAGGAAAGAGCATGGAATGATTTTTTGCCGTAAGAAATGAAATCCCTGCATTCCTTAAAAAATATGTTCCATCTGACATAACTGAGTTGGAAGTGAAAATTCAAGATCCAGAATCTTTAAAACAGTTAGCTTTTTTTACAGATTTGACTAATCACCTTAAGAGTTTAAAATTGATGGATTTCGGAATAAGCTGAAAGTGTTCAAACAACCTTTGCAAAGCAAAAATTATAGCCACTTCTCTAGATGTCTGCAACTAGCAGAAGAATTCAAAGATAAGGAAAATATTAAATTCCCAATTGAAGATAAACCGTCTGACCTACAACTTGAGTTATGCGATCTTCAAGCTGGCATGTTCCTACTGACGAGACAAGCAAAAGGGACATGATTTTTTCAAATTGCTATCTAAGGAGAACTTGCGAAAGTTTGGACTGAAAATGACATCAATGTTTGGAAGCACGTGTATATGTGAAAGTGTGTTTTCCTCCATGAAATTCATAAAAAACCACAATGGAAGCAACCTCACCGACTCTTCCTTAATTCATTTCATGAAATTTTCTACAACTAAATTGGAGGTGGACATTCCTTCGCTGGAGGATGCAGCCGATTCACCACAATGTTCACATTAAATACATTTTTCATTGTTACTGCAATGTTTGGCTTAGTACTCGAAAAAATGTTCTTTACATATTCTACGTATATGTGAAAAATAGTATTTGAGCAATAAAAAGAAAATAATACTACTTTCTTGTTATGTTTCTACCTTACATTGCTTCTTATTGTTACTTAAATTTTTTTATCATTATATGGCCTGCAAACATATTAAAAGATTTAGTTGTGGCCCATGAGGCTTTGCAAGTTGGACTCCCCTGATATTGGTAATTCAAACTTGTACTCTTTCATTATAAAAACATTTTACTGAAATAAGGTATAAAATTATTTAAAACTTAATAATTAAAATTATGATAACCAAGTAATACCAAGCGCAAACCACTAACTACATCTCAATTATAATAAAAATAAATACAAATGAGTAAACAGAATACAAATTAAATCATGCAAGAACAAAAAGCTACTTTTTTGCACATATTTCATTTTTTGATAAACGAATCTTTTTTTTTAATTATGCGATATATTTGTAGCTTTTTTGTTTAATCATACACCAGAAATCCTTAAAAATTTATTATAATCATTTTTACGTATAATTAAATTATAAATAGAAACAAATTTCACTCAAAAAGAATCCAAAATGTTCTACGTTACTACGATTATAAATAATATTCTCACGGGGGCTAGATTTGTAATACAACTTTTTATTTCAAAACTCATTGATTCAAAAGAAAAAATAATAAATTTAATGAAATTATTTTTGTAAAAAAAATATAAATTTATTTAAAACAATTCAGTTTCAATGTTTCAATCATTTCATTTTGTTTAAAATTAAAATTTGTTTTAAGAATATATAGAATGTTTCTTTATTTCATTAGCGCACGAGGTAAATAAAATTTACTAAAGAACGAACCCAGACAATCTACGATACCTTGATGCTATTTCCAAATAAAAAATATATTTTGATTTAATAACGAATATAAAAAACTAAGGTCCTTTGGGGCATTTATGATCATTCATTTCGGTTTTGGGTTTTGCGAGAGTAAGAACAATTTAAATTTTAGTATTTTAAATTTTAGTAAGAGAAAGAAAAGTTATTTATTATCTGGAAGAAAAATTATTATTTTGAGTCGTAATTCTAGTCATTAATTAAGAGTTGGATTCAAGTAATTTCTTTTGGTATTGGCATCAAATAACCGAATTCAAATAAATTTATTTATTTTTGGAATCTATGCAAATGACGACCATTGTGTAGATATTGGAAGTTCAATTTTGATGTATTTTATTTGTCTAGGATTTAATATAAATAATTAACTTTATTAGAGGTACGAAAATCAGTAATAAAAAGTAAATACAATCAAAAAATAATTTTTAAATCTGATTTTTAAATTTGAGATCGAAATAATTTTTAAAATAAATTATCCGATCCTATGTTCAATTTATTCTTTACCTCATTTTTTTTTAATTAAATTTTCCATTCTTCGTTCAATGTGTCTTTTATTTCATTTTTAAATTAAATTAACGAATCCTGTGTTTTATCCCAATCCCAATTTTATATTTTGTCAAAAACATTGAAACTGAATTGTTTTAAATAAATTTATACGTTTAAAAAAATAATTTGATTAAATCTATTAATTTTTATCTTTCATATACCATATAGGTATGTAATACCTATAAGTATATGAAAGATATGGGATTCATATTCTGAGAATTTTTTCTGTTTCATCTTAGTAGGTCTCTTGTATTGAAATTCCTGCAATCCGTTAATACGCAATTCAAAAGGTTTTTCTAAAAAAAATTTTTCTTTCTCAAAAAAATAAAAGAACGGTCGATTTTGTGGCTGTGTGATCGGTGGCTGTGTATACGTCTGTATGTCCAAGAATTTCTCCTTCCCTATGGGATCGATCCGGAGTAAATTTGGTAGACAGGTGTAGTCTATGAGCCCGCAGAACAACTTTTTTTATTTTCTTATAAATCCAATATGGCGGACAGGAGATATTTTTTTTTGTTCAGAAATATCGTATTCAAACTAGAAGGCCGAAATTTTGCACACATATAGTACCTTGCACACATATTATGCGTCGAATAAAGAAAGTCCCATGTTGCCAAATAGTATAGAAGCGGTGTTGCCACGTGTGAAGTTTAACAAACTTTTTGAAATATCTCAGGAACAGTATAAGATACGACATTCGAAAAAACTTTATTGTATAGTCTACATAAAGGCCCTTCGATTTTGTTTTAAACATTTTTTTTCCAAAATCACAATTTAACATATATACAGGCTGTGTTTGTTTTGCAATCTTTAGTCCATTTTCTCGAAAACTTTCGCAAGATTTTTTTTAAATTTGTGTCGAAAGTTCCTTTAATACTTAACCGATTAAGAGAGTTTAAAAAATCACACGTCATAGCACCGCAGTAAATTGACCTTGAAAAAAAAAGTGAACTATCCTAAATATCTTGATTTAAGCCCCAGGAACCTCAATTTTACGCAAAGCGCACACAAATAAAAAATGACTCAAAAGCGGTAGTGGGGGAAATTGAAGTCAAAAGCAGTGCCTGCCAAAGCTGACAAATTCATAAGACCAAGGCAGTCGTGAAGCACAGCAGACTGGTGTTAGAAATTAGCCGAAAAGAGAGTCAAGAGGGATCGTAGGCCATGTCAAACCGGACAGAACAGCTGTCCGCGCCGTAGGCAAATACGGGCCAAATGTGAGTCAAGGGCGGCCCGGCCATAAGCCGCAGCAAAGCGGACTACGAATCTGTCCGCGCCGTAGGCAAATATGGAGACCGCGGATTCATGGGTTAGACTAATGTTGTTTAGCACTATTGTGCTAATTGAATTTAATAAACGACTTAAAATGTGATAGTCAAAAGTAAAAGGTTCAACTTTTGTTTTATGCAAGATGTAACAAAACGTAGGACTTCTAGTATATGAAAGATGGATGGGGTGGCGATCACGTCCACAATTTTTTTCTGAATAAATGAATTTTGGAAATAAAAAACTATATTACAAATCTACCCCCGTGACAATACTGCCACGAATCGAAAAATAAAGGGATGTCTGTACTCCCTTTATTTAACTTAGTCTGTAAATTATATAAATTCATGCCGCATTGAA
This sequence comes from Adranes taylori, assembly GCA_009867245.2. Classification (NCBI taxonomy): domain Eukaryota; kingdom Metazoa; phylum Arthropoda; class Insecta; order Coleoptera; family Staphylinidae; genus Adranes; species Adranes taylori. Next base: position 8,794 of record WYDF02292743.1, on the reverse strand, counting down.
ATTCTAATATATTTAAAAAGAACATAGTAATTCTAAGAGTATGAGTGCAGGTGTTCTGCAAGATACAGCTGCATCGGGTTTAATGTATTTACTAAGAATTTTAAGGCAATTTAAATTTATATAATTTATAGGCCAAGGTATCCGCCTTGCCTCGAATTATAATTAATTCATCCCTTTATTTTTCGGTACGTGGCAATGTAATAATTTTAATTATATTTGCACATAAAATATGTCTTGCACTTGGACAAAGGCATAATTTAAGGGCGGATCCATTATTATTCTACTTGAAAAAAATAATTCTACTTGATAACTCGCTATTCCTATCAATAGAAACAGTTTGTTTAACCAACAATTTTCTTTGGTATTTACAAATGTTTCAACTATTTTCTTGTTTTGTTTAGATGTAGAAAAAAATGTGCATGAAAAAGTAAATTGCCTAAACAAGTAAATTTGTAATAGAAACATGTTTTAATTATTTATTAAAAATAATTGTAGATGATTGATAAACTGGTAGATCCGCCCCCTTAAAAACAAACAATATTTTGAATACATTTTATAAATTTGTTTCGGATAATTGCTAAAATAAAAAAAAAAACGATATTAATTGATCAAAACACATAAATATTTAAATAACGTATACGTTAATCCGTATGTGCCGATACATACGAATATTATTCGTTAAACAAAACATGTGGTCTGATGTTGATTAAATTGCCATTCAGATTTGAACTTCTTGAAACAACTGGTACATTCGTAAAAAAATATATTACCGCACGATGTGCGGATATGTCGTACCAGATGAGCTTTTTGTTTATACGAATGCTCCCTGCATAGCGGACAAATATAACGTCCAGTTGTGTCTTGAGGAAATTTTACGTATCTGAAATCTTTGATCGCTGCAAAATTAAAAAGAATATTACATTAATTAAAAGTTAAAAAAAATAACAATCTGATGTTTAGTAGGCATGATTTTTAAACGCAATTGATCTGATTTTAATAAGGAAGCTCTTAAAAGCATTTCAAAATTAGTTAAGCCGTTAAAACATAAATAAAATTAATAAACGTTTTTATTTTTTACTTCTGGTTCGAAACCAAAGAATTTTATATTTAAGAACACCTATTGTGTATATGACATTACGTGTTATATGCCACAGATCAACGATGAAATTAAGAAAACCAACGAAAATGAGGAAAGCACACTTCAGCACAACAAGCCAGTCTCACATAGCACTTGAAGGAGAATAAGCTATCGACGAAAAGCAAAATCTAAACAATCAACAGCTGATTTATAAATTTAAAAAATATTTTTTTTTACGTCATGAATTTATATATATTTTCAGAAAATATAATCCTCATTAACGGTTAATTACATCTTCTTGGTAAAGAAAGAACTACATACATAAATAAACTTTTATTGGCATTTAGATCAATACAATTTTAAACAAAACAAAATCAATATAAAATAAATTTAAAAACAAGGATAAAGAAACCAAAAAAGAAAAACAAAAGAAAATAAAACATAGACTCCTACCACCGAAAAATCGAGAAAAGCGATTCCATACTTAATTTCCACCCCCTCCTATCTCAAATAAGCTCTTCAATTATATGCTAATTCTCTCTCATTCTAATTCCACTCTATTCCTTTTCAACTTCTTCTTTATCCCACATACATTTTTCTATTCACACCCATCCAGTACGTATTTCTCCTATCCATTTCATTATCCATGCTATTTCTTATACTTTCATCACTCTCTTGCTTTTCTACATCTTTCATTCCCTCTTCCATTTCATTAATCATGAAACGATAAATGAATAAAACAATCATTTAATCAACATTAATCAATTAATCCAGTAAAACCATCACACAAATCAAGACTTGTTATTTAATCGAAATAATTCGAACAATGGAATTATTTGCGATGTATGAGCACTAGTTTTTTATGCACGTAGATAGAAAATTCTACGTTTGGAATCATTGACGAAGCGGCCAGTCGCCGCCAACGCAAAAAGGTCACAGAGGTGGTGCATACAGCACACAACTGCATCGAAAAACTATTAACGTCGTATTAGCATGTGCTGGAAGGAGATATTTGAGAAAGAGAGGAAGAATATATGGCGCACGTCATTCCATGGTTTTTTATTTGTTTATTTTGCTGTTTTGTTTCAAATGAAACTTAATATATGTCAGATTGGATGAACGCAATTTATAGCCTTTGGTTATAATCAAGAGTTCGTTCGCATTTTTTGTGACCTTTCATAAATGTAGAATACGAGCATCATCTTTCACTCTTCCATCGCTTCTTCAGTTTCGGGGGCGTTTTTATTTTCACGATGTTTTCGCCCGTCCGTAAGTTTTATGATATCCAAATTTGAACAAAAAATTCTAATGGTTTTTTTGGGCATCTTTATAGCTTCCTTGCTCATATAATTTTATGACTTAACCGGTATAAATGCATTTTCTTATTTTTTGCTTGAAATAAGTGTTTTTGTCCATGTAAAAATTACCACTGCCATTCCTGGCTTGGTCAAAGCAACTTTGGAAGGGGAACACCAATAGCAAGTTCACTTGCACGTTAAATCTGATTGCAGGACTTCATAATAAATAGAATAATAAAATCTTAGAATCTTGGCAGGGAAATTATGCGATATTGTGCTTTAAAATTGAAACGGTTAAAAGGACATCTCTCATTGAAGGAAAACTTTCCCCATCTAACGATTTTTGTAGTAATTTCGTGTAGCCCCCCCCCGCCTAGCTGGTCATCGGCATCCAAAACTACCGCCGTCGATGTCGGAGGCTAAAAATCTCTACTTTCATATAAAAAGCCAGATCGAGGCCAATTTAAGGCCAGGAGCACTTTGAGCATTGTCTGATTGACCACAAGTGAGCTATTCGCATGCTTATCAAGATAATTCTATAGTGATGTTCAAACCTGACTTTTAGCGGCAGTGTAAACGGCATCTTTCTATATTCGCAATTTATTTCTGCTCGCTTAATCATAAACTTTCATAACCATCCCATGCAAAGCCAATATATCTTGAATTTAATGTTAAAACGACTTTACTTTCTGATCCCTCTAATATATTAGAGAAAAGCATTGTAAAGATTTTAATATTCACCTGAGCTATTGCAACAGAACTGGCATGCAAAAATGATTCCAACACTTATCGAAGACCTAGCTCGGCCATTTGATAAATGACTTAATCAAATTCTAATAATGGAAAATGTTCAGTGATGTTTTGAAATGTCAAATATGTTTTGAATATCATACAGGTGTTTTGATTTGTCCGTCATAAGTACTAAGCAAGTTTATGGCAAAAAAAATAATATTTAAGACAGCATAAAAAAATTTATTTTGTAACACTTTTCTTGACTAAATAAAAATCAGATCTCGTCTAAAAAGCGTTGCCCACTATTTACAATGCCACACCTACTGATTTATTTATAATTCCATCACCGTTTTGTTAAATGTTAGTTCATTGGGCAATACAAATTTAACTTATTAATAAAGGCCTCTTAAAGCTAAGTCAAACAATTCCGTTGTTATATCTTGCATTCCATTAAAACAAAGTTAAATTACAAATACAACAAAAATGAGTTTAAGGGATTAATAATTAGCATTTTAGCATTTCCCCACATTTGATATCAAAATGTTTACATTGATTTGATAAAATATGAAAATTGTAAACTGCATAAATAAGGAAAGTGGAAGAAAAAAAATCAATTAAAGTCCGCTGCGAAAGCAAGTAACTTTCCAAAATAAAGACATACAACTAACTATAACTTTAATAACAAAAATAATATAAAAGTTAAGATAATCTACAATTAACGAGTTTTGTAACAAAGTCCCTTTGTCATGAATAATTAAATCAATAAGTAATTCGGGACAGCCTATATAACATAATGTTCTGCGTATAAATATCTGTCCGTATAAACTACGTATCATTTATTTTGTTTTTAGAAAACTAAATGCGTAACATAAAAACAATGTAAACAAATAATATTATTATTTTAGTCTGCCTTATGATTCCGTATGTTGTACGCTGTTTGCTGCTTGCGCGCTGGAGCTATGTGTGCGTGTTTGTATGGATGCTTCGCGTTGCGTGCGGAGCTGAGAGATTGTTGTGTAGCGAGCTATACACACAGAGTTTAACTTTACGCGTGGGGATTTTTACCTTAAATAGAGTAATTTCGACAGAATATCAGTCATCCGTCAGCTCTAATTATCCAAAGCATGCAGGAACCTCCTGAGGATCACCAAGATATCCTTGAACTAATCCCACTGTCCCCAAGATGATACCTACCCCTACATTATAAAAAAAAAACAAAAGGGCAAGAAAAAATTAAAAAATAATAAAAATTAAATTAAAACAAAATCGAAAAAAGACAAAAACAAACACTCTCTTCCAATCCCTTCTTATTTTGTATTTCAGGTCCACTAACACCCACTTGCGCAGCCAAGCAAGTACAATTATACAAGACCACCAGCAAATTAGCTCACCCCACTAAACCAAACTCCCTCATCAGTTGACCATATAGCCACGGTTTTTGCAGGTTCCCTTGGCTGTAAAGCAAATGCTATAGCGTTAGTTAGGGTAGAAATCCCACACTGTTGGATACACGGGCATCCTTCGCCTTTTGAAGGTTTCTCCACTTCCCACGCAAAAAAAAACCGGAATATCAGTTAGTTTCCAATTTAATTTCAAAATATTAAAATATCATTCTGAAAATAAATCCGACTGCAACCAGCAGCTCACAGCAGACCAGTGAAGCAGAGTGACACGCAAAATAAACGTAAGTTACGTAAGAAACATCGCATAGCATATATTGCTTAGTATTTTGCATTTTTTATTTTGGTTTTTTTTTTAATTTTTAATTTTGAATAGCTTCACTTCTTTCCGCTACCTGTATCCTACGCACAGGTAACGTCGACAAATTTCGAGGCATTACATCGCGATTCCTTCACATACCGCTTATTAGAGTGCATTATAGTTTATGCCAATGTTCTGCACAAGTAGCGTCGACGAGCTTCGAGGCGTTGCTTAAGTGTTCACCTGTGGTATATGTTATAGTAGTCACCGGTCAACACCAACGAACTTAGGGGTGTTGATAAACTTCCTTGCCGCCTGCCCAGCGTGTATAATTGTGGAGCATACCGGTGTTGCGCACGGATAACGTCGACGAGTTTCGGTTAATCATACAGCTTAGGTATACGCTAGAATAAATCACCGGTCAACTCCATCGAACTGTTGATAAAAATTCCTTACCCTATTAATTAGAGTGTATAGTAGTGGTTTGTATCAGTATTGTGCATAGGCATCGTCATCGGACTTCAGGACGTTGCTATTGTGCTCAGCTTTGGTACACACTAGAGCTAGTCACCCGACAAGACCATCCTATTTCGGGGTATTGCGAAATTTCCATTTAACCCTTCACTAGAGTTTGTGATTTGGCTTGTGCCGGTGTCAGACACTGTACTTCGGGGCGCTGCATTTGTGTTTGGCTCTGGTTCATGCTACGCGACCCGCTGAGAACAGTAACATCAACGAATTTCGGGGTGATTTTCGAGCAGTGATTTTCAAAATCTCCTACCGTACCCACCGCCTGCACCAGAATATTTGCATTTACCTATCCATGTTTGCGAATCGTTTATCAATTGCTAGAATCTGTTTTTTGTATTATTTAAATAATTTGCTTTACATGCATCGCTGTAAGTTAAGTGTCTAATAATGCTACATCGCTTATGTGCGCCGTTTTTTTATTATTTAATATATTAATTATTGTATTCTGCCGTTCGATAATAGGTATTCCGCCGTTTGATTAATTTACTTTGCTTATTATTATTATTGCGTCATTGCTTTAGTTTGATATTTACATTGCACATTTATTCTTTCGATTATTATTGACATTTTTTGTTTATTGATATATTTCTTACTCTGTTAGTCTAAACAATAATAGACGGTTTTGTTAAAACTTTAATGGTGTTTTACTGATTAGTAAATAAGTTTATTGCAGCTACTCGCAAGATTTAGGACACCTGGTTTACTTGCTAACTGCAGTTACCTAAGCCCTCAGACAGCTACTGAGGACCGGCAGAACAACAACATCTGTTCAGAAGTGCGGTCTCACTTTAAACTGACCTGGCGCCCGGGGAGTTCCGCTAACGTATTAAATAGATTACAAGGGGTTGCCATATAGATTTGGAGACTGCGTAGGGGCATCGGTGTACTGAGGTCATTGCAGTTCGATTTCAACTAGATCCAAATAAAGTAAAACAAAAAATTTTCATATATTGTTATTAAACATATGGACATATACCTAGGAACTGAAAACTTAAATACATAGACACTTTATTAAAATATAAACTAATTTAAACGTTATTTTGTGGTATGTTTATATCTCATGATCCTAGAGATTCACAATCTCTAGAGATATTTTTAAGACAGCACGTATATGTATACATTTCATAGGGCCATATAACGTAATGCTCTTTGCTTTGTTTGACGCTTTGAATATTCTATATATAGAATTCCCCTCACGTGATTATTCAGTATTATATCAGTAATCATGTAGTCCAGAGCGCGCATATATAAACGTATTATTAATTTACTTTTTATAACTCTATATCTTTTTATAACTCTCTTAGTATTTAAATTAATTATGTTTAATGTATACAATTTATTTAAATTTGAAATAATAGCTAAACCTTGCGTTATTATCTCCATTGTAACGTATATTGTAATTAAGTATATTTAAGTTAAGAAATCAAATTCAGATAAATTAATTCTTTAAATTCGTGAATGAAGTGTTTCTAATAAACCGTTACCCGATCACGGAATTATAATTCTAGAGATTAGAAACTAGGATTCAAATTCACTTCTTTCTCATATCTGGATACTTTCTCCCCAATCTATTAAGTGGTTTCCTTCTTTGTTGGTAATCGTGTCTCGGCATTATCTGATGTCTTTTGTAGCTTGGGTGCTCGCTGTTCTCCTCTGGGTCATTATAAATTCATTTCCTCTTTCGTTATTATTTCAACTTGTTTTTCTAAGTGTTGTTTCAAATTTGACCAGTTATTGTTATTGTATACTACACCATTCAATTTTCTTTTCCTATTTCCAATCTAGGTTCAATTATACCTTCTACTCTCTATTTCCACTAATGTTTAACAGTTTTTCTTATTTCCATGAGCATCCTCCGTTTCGGCCTTCCCTTTTTGTAGCTGTTAAAGCGGGCCATCTATGACTTTTTGGTAACTATGCTAGTGTTTCCTCTAATTTACTTTCCCATAGCTATGATTCAGAAATTCCTAGTATATCATGTTCCTTTATAAATTCCCAAAAAATTTCATCCTGTCCTATTCCTACTGTGTTCCAATGTATTATCCTTATTTCATCCTTTTTTATTTCTTTTCTTTTTGTACTGTGTTTTTGTTCTTTCTTTCGTCTTCCTTACTATTTTTTGACTCTTTATTCCTCCTTCTGAATACAAAACTTCCTCCCATGTTAAGCTCTATAAGATTCTTGTCTTCTCCTGCTTCCACTCGCCCATTTCTGCTCGCTACGTTTATTAAGTTTTTATTTCATTTCTAGTCTTTGATGCTCTTCATTATAGAGCTACTATTTGTCCTTTATTTAAATTTTTTTATAAGTTATTTTAGCTCTGTTTCCATTGTCTCTTTCTCCGCTGCTACTTCTTTCAACATGGCTTGCACTTCTCTTTCTTTTTCTGTTAAAACGTTATTTATGCCCATCCTTTTGTCCCTTTGTCTCTTATTTATTTTTCATTAATTTTTCTTTTTCTTCAGAACTTTTTACTTTTGCCTTTACTATCATTGGTCCTTTGATTCCGTTTCGCCCTATTCTTTTTGTTTCTTCTACATTTATTTCTACCCCAACATTCTTTCTAATCCAAAGTTTTACCTCTTCTCTTCTTGCTTCCAATTCGATATTGTTTCGTCTATTTTGACGCTCCCGTTAGTCTATTTTTCGTCAACTATCTTTTCATTGGTTTCTCTTATCTCTGATTTCCTTTCTTCTTCGTTACATACACCAAAGGAAAAAAGAAAGGAAAATAGAGGGGAAAAAATCACAGAAGAAATGCAAAGTTTAGAAAAACAGAAGCGTCATAATTGACGCTGCGAATAGGAAGCAGAAACTCACTACCCATTCTTTAGCTTTGTCTTGGTCTTCATGTATCTTATCTACTTTTTTCTTCATGTATCTTATCTACTTGAAGTTATTTTCGGATAAATAATTATGTTATGCACAAATAAAATTTTATTTTAAAATCTATATAAAAACTAACATTTGCAAATAGCAATTAGTTACAAAATCTTAATGCACTCGGTACATATGCAGTTTTAAATCATATTTCTGTAGATAACTACTCGGACATATATGACATTGAAATCTATGTTTTCCTCCGCATTCGAACTTAACATGTCTACACAAATTTGATTGATATTTATAGGTTTTAGAGCAGCGATCACAACGAAAACCTCTTGTCGTACTCCTCCATGTTACAAAACCATTCCATGCTACAAAATAATCAACAATTAGGCCGTTAATACATCAGTAAAAAATAAAAATATCATAAATATCATATATAATTTGATTGCTTGTTTGATTGACCGAAATTTTTCATTCGCCAGTTTTCTCGATTCTCTAGTATAAAAATTATCCTTCTAAATTACGAGGATTGTTCGGTATCTAAGTGGCCTAACACAGAAATGGTGCGAATTTGCAGGAACCTTCTTTATCATTCTGTACAATCATCCTTTAATAGGTTAAATAT
>WYDF02292732.1:0-16162 GCA_009867245.2 Adranes taylori | reverse complement strand
AAAGCTGTGGCAACTAGACCATGTTGCTGGTCGCGGCAAAGCCGCGGCCGGAAGCCCCGGTTATTGGGTCATTTCGCGGGTCGCGGCAAAGCCGCGGCCACAGGCCACGGTAGTGCGGACAGCAGTCCTGTTCGCTCCGATGGTAAATATGGGGACCCAGTGGGTAGCGGAGGGTGGGGGGGCAAAACAACGTTTGCCGGGTCCGCTAGTATTTTATAAAATCTATAAAAATTCGCGGACGACCGACTGTATAACTTTTTAAAAATCTAGCAATTTTCTTTTTTTTTTTTTATTACTATTTTTTCCCTTTATGTGAACTCTTATATAAGATATCGACTCTCAAAAAAAGCCCTACTCGTCCAGTTTTTGCATTTTCAATAAGATTCTGAATTTATCAGAATCCTTGTTAATTACCCTTAGATTTTATTGAAGTATAAGATAAGCGTGCATAACGTAAACAGCTTATACAAATTTCATAAGTTGAATAGTTTACACAGAAGATTGAAATTTAATCCAATTTACATTTAATAACGATTTTGGTTTGATATGTATCTTTGATTTAAGAAAACTATTCTAAAACTTTTCCAGCGGCTTTAATTATAATATGGCTTCGATAAGTTGACGCACTTTTTAAATTTGCGTCAATATATTTAGTAAAATAACTTCTAATATCGTCAAATAATATCATCAAATTCAGTCCAATTCATCCAAAGATTTCGTTATTAACTTTATTTCCTATTTTTCTTATATTAATGGTCTTGAAAAGTGATTGTTATTAAATAACATTTGAAATGAACTGGATCAACAGTTGTCAAGTTAGAAATTATAAATTTTTGCTTTTACTACTAATTGCCATATTGAAAACGCACGTTTCATTTAATGCACTGAATTATTTTGAACAAATATATTTGTTTAATATTAACATCTGTTTAGTACATTGTGTTTTACATGCCATTATTAAAATGAGTTTCCCCTGACTTAGTAACGTTCAATTCTTCTAAGTAAAGTTCTGTTCAATAGATCAAACATCAGACTTCTTATATACATAAATGTGAGACTCTTACAACAGGTTTTCAGTCAACAATATGTTTTCTAGATCAGACATCTGCATCTTCTAGTAATGTCGTGCCGAAATTATGCTACAAACATTGTGTATATGACAGACATTATATTGGACTTTCTTGTTAATGATTTTAATATTTGAATGAAATTATTAATGAAAATCTAGCTTCATTAATCAAATCATAGCATAATAACTGAACAATTCCTTGTTGTTCAGGAAAATCAAAATTAAAAATAATTGAAATGTTAACCGAATAAATGTATTATCTTCGTCCGTTAAATTAGAAAATTCTTAAGTTGTTTAGTATGTTACCTTGTTGTATAGAATGCAAAATATTAAGATAAACTGAAGAGCTGAAACAGTCACGTTATATTTAAATATAAATTTTCTGTATTCATTGGCCATTTTGAACCGGCGTGCACAGTAATTAACGAACTTACTTGCACCAAAATTATATACATTTTAAAAAGGTTTATAGATTCTTGAAAAAATGTGCTATGTATTTACATCTGGCACATATAATTATGTTATGTATATGTTAAGCGCTTAAAGAAACTATTATTTAATGCTGCTAACATTAGAGATTGGAGGAACATCTAGTCAGACAAATGCGTTCTGCTAAATATTCAAAATATTTACCACGAATGGCGACGGTAGATGGCAGCACTAGATCCACTGCATACGATGAAGACACATTAGATGAGTCTATGGTTCCCAGTTCGCGTTATATTGGCGCTTGCAACTCGGCTTCGGCTTCACCTAATCGATCAAAATGGGGGCGACATAGACGTTCATGGAGTACAAGTATTATGAGTCATGCGTATGGCGTTTCGACCACGACTATTAGTGGTGGTAGCATTGGTGCGGAAGATGGATCACGAATTAGTTTATTTTTGTCGACTAACGATTTATTGAAGACAAGAGAGAATGACACAATATCATCACGTTCTTCGTCAATATCGTCAACGGTGCTCCAAATGGTCGAAAAATCAAAAGACGGGGAAGACATCGACGATCTAGGCGATGATTCAGCAGCGTGATAAAGATGATGGTTTACTGTTACCAGAACGATTTGAGGTCCAAATTTTTCTTCATACCGAATATTGTGACGTCTATTTTATCACTGAGGATCAGACATATGTTTAAAAACGTTATAGCGTCTATTGTTGAAATTTTGTTGTAAATAGTAAAGTTAAAAAATGTATGTCTGACTTTCATAACGTTTACATGTTTGTTTGGTATAAGTCATCAGTTGTTATGTGTTTCTTTTTTTTCTTGTTATTTAGGTACTTTGAATTTAGTTGTATATAAATAAATATTTGTGTGTGTCCTAAGTTTTAGTTTGGTTTTTAAAACTGTACAAACCACGCAATTGTTGATATTTGAGTGTTTGATACTTCAGATTGTATATTAAATACATAATAATTTTGAATAATTTCATTTTTTTATTAGTATTCTCAATGAATCTTTTGAATATAAACTGTAATCAATTTCGAGACTCGGAGTATGTAAGCAAAAATTGACACTAATACGTCACTTAAAACCTTTATTGCTAGATATTACACAAAACAATTCGCAATTAAGTTTCTATAAAGAAGTAAGAAAAACTTACAATCTAAAACTCAAAACGTAAAGAGTCTACATTTTTCAGAGGAAATGTTTTATCACAAAAAAACTATGATTATTCAAGTAAAGGGTAAAACCTTATGAAATTTCTAAATTACGCCTCGTGTCATTCGCAGATACTTTTAACTCATGCTGTGTAAATATAGTGCACAATATGATAAAAAATGTAAAAAGTCAACAATAATTTTAAAAATATTCTTCAAAATAATTAGAATAAGACCTAAATAAAATTTTAGATATCGCACTGTTAACTGCGGTAAAAGAAATTGTTTCAAATAAAATATAGAGGAGTTATTAAGTACTTCTACAAAACCCGATAAAATTCTATTTTGTATCAGAAAATTATATCAGGTAAAACGAAGCTTTCAAAGAAGTGCGACACAATGTAAATATTTTGAAACAAACGCTCGTATTTTTTATTGTGCTCTATATTTTATCCATTTAACTACCAACGGCATGATGCGTATTAAGAAGTAATTTGTTTATTATTTAGTAATAAAATTGATAGAAAGTTTGCTTCCGAAAGATGCAATAAAACAGCTTTATGTATGTTCAATTTTATTTATCCCATTTTTTGTCATTAACTTATTTTTTGTACACATATTGGGACTATCAGTCTTTAAAAATATTGAATTTTATGCTTGCTATTTATTAATATACTTCCTTTAATTTCTGCACGTTAGCCTAATTTTCAGCTTTATCATCTTGTTTCTAATGTATTCGTTATTTGTGTTATAATCAATTACAATTCATAATCTGTCTATCTAACCAAATGTTTCTACAGATTTTGCTCCGGTATACGGCTAAATGGGAACAGATGATAAAGGTTTGTTATTTAAATATCTTTTAACTTGCTTGTTTAATATATTAGTGTATATTCATTAGTGATATTTTCACATTACACATTTAAATATGTGATGGGAGTATAATTTCGTAATAAGCACATTGTAGTTATGCATGGTATTTTATAGCAATCTATTATATGTTTGGGTTTTGTTCAGACATTTTACACAAACTATTTGCAAGAATAATTTGGAAAACTTCACAAATTTCTTGTACACATACTTTGGCTTAGAAAACGCATTTTCAAGCATTACTGATAAAGCTTGCATTTGGATTTAGCATACAATTTTATAGATTCAAATGAAACCACGTGCGAAATGCATGAAATTATTCTCCACAGTACATGGATAATATTTTATATTTATTAAGTTCAAATCTCTTTTTTATTATTATTTAAATTTATTAATAGAAACTAGAAGAGACCTTTTCACTTCAACTTGAAGAGCAAGAACGTCTCTACGGTCCAATAATCCCACTACCGTTGCCTTCCGACCTTCCAGATTTTACTCCTGACGGTTCTCGAATTGGACCCGGCTCCACACGAAGTAGTCTATCTTCCGTTTCCGAGGGTTAAAGATTTATATAAATATATTATTTGCGTTAAGCATAAACATTAATTTAAAACAATTGAATATTTTTATTATGATTATAGTTAGAAAATGATCGCAATTAATTCAATGATGAGCTCAGATAGTACTTGCATACCATAATTTAAACCTTACTAAACTTTAATACATTGACTGAACATATAAAGTTAGTTTGAACTGTTTTTAACTACAATCACGTATTATACGTATTATATAGGTTTCACGTATTATATAGATAACTACAAAGTATAAAAAATAAAATAAAATTACATTATTACTACTGTGATTTCCTGTTTTTTGTTACATGTATAAAATTTGGAATTTGGTTGAGTTAAATAAACTATAAGTCACACAATATTAATAATGCAATTATATTTGTTATATCTGTACGTATTGGAGATGCCTGTATAATACGTGACACCGATTAAATCCCAAGAGTTACAAATCGACATACCAAAAATTTGACTACATTGATAATAACTGCATCTCTGTATCCGCACAAATTGATTTGATATGCATTCAACACGTTCATACTAATTCCCGTTGTTTTGTATCCTTGGAGATACGTTATATATGCGCCAATTTAAATCTGTTTTTAGGTCTTCTAACAGACTTTCTCATGCTTGAGATAAAGTCTGAATCTTATAAGTTTTAAACCCTAGTCGTGTCGTCTCGTAGCGATATTCATTCTGTGCATTCTACTTGTCGCGTTGGGTTATGCCTTTTGGCCTTAGGCAAACGTCCAGTGAAAATTATAAATGTGATTGAGTATTACTAATATATAAGACCCCGCTATAACGCTATAAAGACCCCAATTTTATGCCAAAACTTTTGAGATATGTTATCTTTATATTTGGATTATATTTAAATTCAACTGTATTCATAATAAAAGTATTCGTTTATGTATAAAAAGAGGAATATAAACTCCTAAGTATTAATTTTTAACGAGGTTTAAATTATTAAAAATATGTCAGTTTGTTATGTAAATATATTTTTTATAGTTATATATAGGGATATATTTTTGTAACATACAAATAGTTGCATTTCAATATACATTCAAGGTACTAACAAATTTATTTTTACTTATAAAATCTAGAAAAAAAAGTATAAAGTTAATAAAAAAGATTTATTCCTTATTTAAGTTGTGAAAAATAGTATATCTAATAGGTAATTTAACATTGACAGTACGCTTTTGAACATTATTATATTTGGTTTTATTTTATAAAAATATTTAAATAGTACAAATATATCAAATATTAAATCGGTAAAGATATGTGTACATAACTAAAAATAATTATATAAAAATGCAATATTTAAATAGAAAATACTTTCAGCAAAATTCGAAGAATGGCAGCATTGTTGTTAAAAAATTTAATGAAACATATCACTGTATTACCTTATAGCATTTTAAAAATATAGTAAGAAGTTGGTTATGTCATAGAGATTAAAAAAATTATGAACTACGGTAATGTGCATTTTTTTTCATACTTCATCTTAAACACAAAATTGTTATCGTCATTATAATAGCTTCAGGCAATAAATATGTATATAAAGTTCTAATTATTTTACGTTACTATAAACTAAGCACGAAGTTTTTAATCTCTATGATTGATAATTTTACAGTAAGCGCTGAACACACAGACTGAGTATTATGGATAAGGCAAAACAATTGGTGATATTCTAAGATATGCAAATTAATAGTGTAATTTTCATCTTTATAAAAGAATGAAATTGTTAGTCTTCTTGTATAACGAGAATCATTTTTCTATTCATTTCAATAATATTTATATTTCGTTTTAGTAAATCAAAATAAATTCTCTTTAAATGCCATAACTTTTCTCTTCATCTTGCACATTTGGTTTTTTTCTATAATCGTTCGAACAACATGTAAGTATATTTAATAAGATGTCCTTCCCGAGGAAAAGAGTATGATGTACTTTGATAAGTTCTAAGGATTGTCTGTAGTAATTTGAGTTTCTTCTCTTTCAGTTCTAATTCATGATGCATGTTAATTATCATATGTACATTTTCATACAATCTCAGCAAAGTATTTATCGTAACCTATTTAACTTCAGGAAAAGTAATAATATCGCAGCAAAGTTTATGACTTACCAACTTATTCGTACTTTTGGATATAATTCAGCGTAATAGTTTTCGCATAATTTATCACAAGTTTATGTGAAACTATTCTGTAGCATTTCCTGTTTTCTTTTCTCTTACGAGTTTATAAGTTTCAGCAGTATATCCGTGTTTTTCTGTTTCAAAGAGACGGAATTCGTGTTGTGTTAATGAACTTATGCCATTCACAAATGGAAAAGATGAAATCTTATTTGCATAGTAAACGGTTATTAATATCTGTTTGTGTGCGCTAATATTTTTTTTTGCAAATTTTGAAGGTATTAGAAATTATTGGAAATTAAAGTTTTAAAAATTGTTGGGCTTGGTGCAAATTATTATTTTGTCAGAAGTCATTTCTGCAAACAACGAAAAATGATTCTCTGTTAAATTAACTAAATGGGCTTCTAATATTAAAACTTGCTCAAACAAATGTAGTTCCAATTAAGAGTTTATTTTGTAAGCGTATATATACATATGTGTCTTTAGACGCAGACTTTATATCTATTTTTCATATATTTCTGCTTATTGTGCACACAACTTAGATAATTTACATACATGATTTCATGAAACTTTATATTTTAATGTTATACAAATTAAAGAGAATTTGGTTAGAAAATCATAGAAAATTATTTCGCATATGTATATCATAAAAAATTATTTTGAAGTACAAATAGAAAAGGTATCAACTTTTTTACATATACATAAACGCTAACATTTTAATGTCACAGAATCGTCCAAACAAGTATCTATTTTTACAAATGTACCCAACTCCATTTTATAATTTATGTTTATAATTATTTATATTATAAATGAGTCAACTAACGTCACCAGCAACGTTAATCACAAAAACGAACTAGTTTCCTGATTTTAGATCCTTGTTATTTTAATACTTTACTGATAATCCACATTCCATTTTTTGTCTTATTTTATCGATTAATTGGACAACAAAATATATGAGAAAACAATATCTATTATATAAATTCGAAAATTTCAATACTAAAAATGTAATCATTTTCATCTAAATATTTAAACATTTAAATGTTTTGAACAGCAGCGTCTTTAGTGTCCCATTAAAGCCGTTTTACAAAAAGTTACTTCTAAAACATATATTAAGAAACTTTGTAAATAATTAGAAACTCGAACTTTTGGTGAAATGTGATCACTGAGCATCAATAATTTAAAGTTAATACTGTAACTAGTAGGTTCATAAGTATTCTCGCAAATACATATTCATGGACCTACTTTAGTAAAAACGTCATGTTGTATGCTGTAAATCGCTTCCATTAGCTTCCTATTTTCCCCCGCACCCCATGATTCATTTTTTTCCACAATCAGGTTTTTAATTAGTAGTTGCCACCACTACAGCAAGCTTCCTGCCGAACAAGAATGATTTCTCTGCGCAACTTGATTCTCTTTATATCGTGCTACAATTTCAATGTTTTCGTCAATTTCAATTTCTTCAGCTTTAAATAATTCCCGAAGTTTCTGAATTCTTCCAAAGTTGTCATAATGTTGACGTTAGCATCTTCATTAACAATCGCTTTACGTACTATTTGCTGCTACTCTCAATAACGGATATTATTTTTGAATCTAATTTGACAAACTGCGAACATGTCAGTTACTGGACGGTACCACTTGGTTATGCTTTTATCCACCGCTTCTTCAATACTATTGTTGAGGAAACTAATCCAAGCAGCATAGTTGATCCAAGTAATAGAAATAAATGTTCTCTTCTGTAGTGGCTCAAGGACATTGTTTTGCTTGGTTTGAATTGTGCATTAGATTAAGGTTCAAGTAGTCATTCAGTTTAAACTATAAGTATATTTATAATCAGTTAGATTTATACAGGCGCGACAGAGGAATTTGGCTTGAGAGGAGGGGGGGGGGGGCTGAAATATATATTGTTATATATATATTTGGCTCAAGCCCGAAAGCCCTCCCCCCCTGGGTGCGCGCCTGGGTTTATAAGCAAGTCAATTAAAAATATCACAAAAATTGTTTCAACAAACAAGAACTATTTTCTAGACAACAACATCGGAAAACAGTATTACACATTTCTTTTGAATTTATATCGATAAAATTTCACTCACAGCTCTTCAGTTAATGCAATGACATAATTTTATTGCTATTTGTTAATTTATAAACGAAGAAAGAGGTGTCACTGTACACTCCGTAATCATTGTGATATAAGTTATCAGTGTAATTTAGATTAAATTCACCGATAATAATTCACGTGTTTGATATCTCCTTATTCTGCACACAGAACGACAAAGCCAACACTATATCCATTGGTGATATAGTGTTGGCTATATACACATTTAATGCTATCCACATCAGATGGTTTAATTAAATTCAAAGTGAATACCTAACTAAAACGACTGGAAAATTTAAGTGTCACACTGATATCAAGGAGTATATTGTATATGAGTAATCTTCATTGAAATCTGCTTCCTTATACAGTAGTTTTAGTTAGGTAAAAATTGTACATTCACTTTGAATTTAACTTAAACCTATAATGGATATTTAGTTATTTTAACGAGACTATTAACTTAGAATATGTTAATTGACTCATTTGTGTAATCATATATTTAATGTTTTAAATTACAGAAAACTAAGGCATTTATTGATATTATATCTAATCAAACTATTAAGTTTCAGAAGAAACTAATAAACTTTGGTAACAAGTGGTTTAAAGAAAACCTAGTTACTGGTAAAATTTTAACGCAAAAATTAAGACGTACTCGTCTCTCGTTCTAAACAAATTAACTATAAATATTCTTTGCATATTATCTAGTAATAATAGTATGATTGTACAGTCAATGTATTCCAACATGTTAATTTTATGTTATGTATAATTATTTCTTAAATACATTGATTATTTGAATAAAAGTGTTTTAATATCTGAATGAAGCAGAGTTTATGACCCAGAAATCCCAGGAGTAAATAATGCAGATTTTCCAGTAGATCTGGAGGTGGAGCCTAGGAAATTGTAATTTCATAAATTAATAAAATCTTTGTATTATTAAATGTGGAAATTGTTTTAATATATTACAGGGCTTAACATTAGATTAACACTGTCAACCGAAATACCCATTTCAAGATTAAAAAAACTGTTTGAAGAAAAGTTATTCACTCATTTCTTCTTCCTCAATATTGTCATCATCATCTTCGCTAGTTACATCTGGGTCATCAGCTTGTTCTAGACACCGCGTACAATCACAAATGAATAAGTAATTTTCTTTTAGTACCATTTGCCTTGTGTGATGCGATCTAGCCAACACACATTCTTCTAAATAACTAATAGTTATCTATTTAAAAAAACAAATACTTTAATACAAAGTTTAAAAAATTATATAAAAGTAGAAGTATCGTAAGTAAATTTAGAATATGTAATAAGTTCGCCAGAATTTTTGTAATTTTGATGTCTCCAAATTGTGAAAGTACGATAATATCTTGCATTTTTAGGAATACTTGAATATAACCTTTTATCGATTGATTTAGATTTAAGATGAGCTGATTTTCGTGTTATTTACTTAACGGAAACTGGATGGCTAACGACTTAGCGACTGCTGAACTGGGTATGAATGTCTTCGGGATGTACAAAAGAGATGAGGGTGTTACAAAAGAAGCGGTAAAAACCAAATTAAAAAAATTCATCGACGTGATCGCCACCCCATCTTTCATATACTGGAAATCCTACGTTATGTTATATCTTGCATAAAACAAAAATTGAACCTTTTAAGTTTGACTGTCACCTTAACTCTTCTATTAAATTAAATTAGCACAAGAGTTGTTTAGGGTATACTTTGATAATACGACTTCGGTCAACGCCTATAAATTTTTATTTTTAATTTGTTTGCACTGACTTAATTTTTATTATAATTCTAACGCGATACAGTTTTGGATTTGATTACTTTGGACAGTTACGTGCTATTCAAATAACGACTTCTGGGTCCATTGTTTGAATAGAATAGTTTATTTGCAAACTGTATAGTTTTTGTCAATGTTAATGAGTAATAATAACTAAATAACAATAATTTAGCTTAATGATAATAATAATGTAGCTAAATAATATCAGTTTCTAACTTCATTTTAAAATTTTACTTCTGTGTTGTAGAATATATTTTCTCTGACAAACGTTTTTAATCGGCTATGAAATGTCGTTTTAAGCGATTTCCATTCTTCAGGACAACGATTATATTGAGACAACGGTATTCCCCAACCTTAAAACGCAGACTTGCAGTACATGCGGAGGGCGGAGTTGTTTATTGCTCCAAGTTTTGTAACTATACACGTCTTTCTGTGTAGTTAGTAAATGTGCTTTTTTGTGGATTGCTGATGTGATTTTTAAACCATGTAGCGATGGAATAGGTATTATACCTATTTCCTTGAAGAAAGGTCTACATGAAGTCCTTTTTGAAGTGCCAGTAATAGAGATCTCACCGCTTTTTTCTGTTGTAGTAGAAGTTGTTCATGATGAGTACTGCGGGCCCTCGATCCCATGCAATAATTGAGATTCAAAGAGTGAGTGATATGCAGTAATGCCAGCTTTTTTCCCGACAATGTTAGTAATTCTTTTTATTGCGTACCCCCTCTTTGATAACTTATTTGCCAGTATGTCTACACGCTAGGCAATTTTTTTTCCATCTGTCCATAGTGGGTTGTTTCCGTGTCGTTTAGTTCAAAGTGATTTTGTTTAAACCACCTCTCTGCTATTTCTGACCCTTTCTAAAACTCTTTAAGAATCTTCTGTTCCAAATGTATCGGTCAGTAATTTCAAGGTTTGCTCGTTGTCAATCAGATCTTGCCATAAAGCTTCAGTGGAATAATTTTAGGTGCTACTAGCGGGAATGCAAGTTCACAGCATATTTCAAGAATTTTGATTAGACTGGAAATAATTTCATTTACATCCGTAGTATCTTGAATTCTGTAGAAGATATCTATATTTTTCTATGTTCACTTAGTTTTATTTTTATCAATGATGAATTTATAAATGTCTTATAGCGTAAGTTTATTATCGTATGTAATATTTGTTGCTTTCCTGGAGTATCTAACAACCTTATATTTGCTCACTTTAAAAACAGTTTATTTCCCTCTCACCATAGTTCGAAATTGCCTAGAACATTTTTTAATTTCTTACAACCTTCGGGTACCGATACTATTCGAAAAAAAATTATAAATGCATATGGTTCATTTCTAGAATGATTCTTTCTGGTAGGTCATTAAGAAATAACTAGCATTATAACGGTGCTAGACTGCTGCCTTGTGGAATACTACTTTGTGGGACAAAAAGGGGGCAGACTGAACATCAACCGTTCTGATTGAGGGATAATAACGATTTCACCTGATGCAATAGTTTATCGTAGACACATTTCAATCGCTTTCGATATATTTGATATGCGTCTATAATTAATTAATATTGGGTATATTTTCACCATTTTTAAGCACCGGGCAAATTCTGTTTATTTTCAGCTTACCGGGAAACGTTCACGTTGTCAATGATAAATAGTGTTGCCAAAGGCTTGCATCGCACAGCAGCACATCTTTTAGCAGGAAGCTTGAAAGACATATCTTTCTAGAAAGATATTTTCATATATGACACAATATTTCGTATGAAACATGTCAAAACATCTATTACACCATAATTTACACTGTTGACAATCCACCCATTATCATCTCAATTATTTTGATAAGAACTTTTAAACTAATGCGCGAATCCAATTACAATATTTTGAGGATTATTTAAGTTTATGTCGTTAAAGGTCAGACGTTAAAAGAAAGGTTGGAAAAGGAAAAGTTTGAAGAAATGGAAAGTATATGATGTATAGGATAGGGGATTAAAAGGAACTTGATAAAGAGGGGAACTTGTACTGTGAAAAACGTTACTGCTGTGAATAAAGGATATAATGAAAGATCGATATAAAGGAGTAAGTTAATGCATGGTGCGAGGTTTGGAAGATAACTGCTAACAGGAGGAAAAACCTCAGGGGACATAAAACTGGACAGACATTAGTGTACATAGCAGGAAATCCAAACCCTCAGCCATTTCAAATGGAAATTTACATGTTCATTGGCATTAGATAATAAAATATGGATGATTAGTTAAATTTTCAAGGTGCAAAAATTGCTTTTGTCCTGAATTTGGGAAATTATAAAAAAAAATTGATCTGAACCAAGTAACCGCGTTATAAAAGGTATTCCTGTACTTCTTTATTAATTATATCTCGCTTCCGGACAATGAAGATACTAAATTACATTAGTAATGAAATCAATTATATTTTTTAACCAAAAAAGAAAATGTACCTCCTCATCTGTGAATATATCACGTAAGGCAACCAAAGACATAGTACTGCAATTATGCCGGAACGATGCTTCTGCATTTGGTTCACAACTATGATTGCACATGCTCTGAAGGCGATATAAGCCAACGCCTTCAACATTCAAAAATTGGCCAGCATGTTTATCCATTGCATCGTACAATTTGTCAATAAAATCATCTAAAATGTATAGGAAAGCATATTTCACCACAACATTATTATAAAAATTGAATGTGGCAGATTGTAGATTTTATAGCATTTTAAGCTATAAGAATAGTAAATTGTAGAGCATCTAAATGGTAAAAAATTATTGTCATACTGCAATAGCTTGAAATCAAATAAATAAAGGTAACTTGGGTTAGCGTTGTAGATAAGTTGGGACTAACGAAATAAATAATTGATTGTGGAATAAATTTATTTAAAATCATTTACTTATCTTCTGTGGGTTTTTAAGTAAATAAAACTTGTTTTTAATAAAATTCAGAGAGATACCAGAACAAAAATATTAACACATATGTCCGTTAGAATTATTTTTTCTTTAAATTTACTGTCTGAAAAACTATCCGTATAGGGGAAGAGTCCAGTGGGTGGAGGTCTTCGTTAAGGAAGAGTTTACGGTATTTGTCTTTTTGTATATCATTATTTTTGGTTGAACAATGGTTTACAAATTTTTATTGTTGCTGACGTCGGTTTATTGAAGTTCGGCGTAAACTTGGTAAAACTGTTACAGAAACATTCCGACTTATGCAACACGCTTATTAGTGTTTATCTGGATAAAATTTATTGCGATGGCATAAACGCTTTTTGCGAATATAAAGTCAATGGAAGACAATTATCGTGATTATCGGCCATTTTCATATCTGACATTTAAACTCATCGAAAATGTAGGAATGTTGTCACAAATGATAAAAGTTTTGAATATCAACGAAGATACAAATTGGAATACTTAAGCAAAGAAAAGTTTGCGAAGAGTCTGTTCCACACACTATATCAAATAAGGAAAATAGAAGAATCGCGCATTTTAATGTTATAAAATTCGCCCGAAAGAATTCAAAGTTCCTGACTGCAATTATTGATAAAGCGTAGTCTTTCCAGTATAACTGCAAAACCAAGCGCCAAAGTGGGGAATGGAAATCCATAAATGCACAATCAAAAAAAAAAAAAACAGCGAAAATAACATCAAAAATTAAAACTTGCTGATTATATTCTTCAATAGCAAAGAAATTATCCACAAAAATTTGGTTCTACCTGGCTAAACAGGTAATGGTAAATTCTTTGTGTTTCGTACCAACAGCCCTAATATTTATTTGTCGCTACCTTAAAGAAGTTTAAACTAAAGGTCATAATCGCAAAAATAATCGCAATTTGTTACAATAAATGTAAGACAGAAACCTTTTGCAAAACTCAACTATTCAAAAGCTAATTAACTACGAGACAGCTAACTATTCAAAAGAAAAAAATTAACATTGAACTAGAAATAAGCAAAAGAAGGGTAAAATACACCGCTAAACAATCCTCAAATATTTGGAGCTGTACTTGACAAAAATTAATTAAAGCTTGAAATTGTCATAAGTACTTACACAAGTAAGATCACGATTAAGGCCGATAAGACGATGTAATCAATCTTGAACAGTTAAAAAAAATTTAATTAGTTGTTACAATACTTACATAATTTATCTTTTTCTTTGTCAGGTATTTCTTTTTTCGTGCAAAGTGTCGCCCATGAGCCAATGGAACTAGCACCAACTCCTTGTCCGTTGGTAGCAACTAATGCTAGCAAGGAAATAAAACCTTCTTTCGTCATTAAGTCTTCCACCTATAAAGGATTATTAAAAATATATATTTCAGGTTTGATGATTTTGGGCTCTTTAATAAGAGACTGAATTTCATCTCAATTAAAATCAAAAAGTGTATAATAATTCGAAGTTTGAAAGTTCCACAATTTTTTTTATACAAAAAATTATTCCTGGTTAA
The DNA here is from genome assembly GCA_009867245.2 of Adranes taylori. Lineage (NCBI taxonomy): Eukaryota > Metazoa > Arthropoda > Insecta > Coleoptera > Staphylinidae > Adranes > Adranes taylori. The sequence goes on along the minus strand of WYDF02292732.1, from coordinate 1,634 downwards.
AATATAATGACAAATTAGATTTATAGGATCTACTATAAAAAAGAAGTCACAAACGATATCTTACTTTTTCATGACAAAGTGCTGTTTTGTACAAGTCATACAATGTATTTAACACGTCCACATATTTTTCACCAAGAAATTTATGAGCCAATTCTTGGTCTTCACTAACACTGCGATGACGAAACCTTAAAAATTCAGCCTTTGTTTGTTCTGGTGTAGCTGACTGTTGTATTGTAGCGATGATTCTAAAAGTGTACGCGTATTATTCAGAAATCAGGAATTATAAAAGATTAATAAAGCAGCGGTAAAAGTAAATGTGTATTCATGCAAAATAAACTAATTACTATTATTACCACCTATAGGCCCAAGTGTTAACAAACTGATAAACAAATTTAGTAAATAAGTCAATACCGAAGAAACTAAAATCCGGAATATTAAATAATCTAATAAGGAATGAAATAATAACATAAATCTCACGGTTTAATAAAAATAGCTATAATCAAAATACAAACAAAAGCTACCTTGGTATAATCATAACGGATCCAGACTCCGGTGGATAATGAATAGATTTCCAAGTTTCATTTAAAAGATCTAACGGAGAATTCGTTATATTTGGCGAGCGTTTGCATAACACTGCATGATACTGATTATATGCTTTAATTTTACAATCAGCGCTACAATATTCTACATAACACATATCGCAAGAGACTATAAGATTTTTGTTGACAATACATAATTCTGGGTAAGGTAAAACAATATCTATTTTGTTTGCTAAACGTCTTGCATTTTCTTCAGCAGATTCTAAAGGTCTATAACAGAATAATGAAAAGTAATTTATTCTCATCATGGAATTTATAGGATATACCTTAAACAATGATCACAAGCATTATATCCATATGCTGCATTCCAAGAAAATTGCGTACATACTATCGGTTCTTCTACGAATAAGATACTTCCTGCTGATATATTTTGTTTTGCGAATAATCCATTGCCCTACAAAAATAATGTATTTAAATAGAAAAGAAAATAATACTTTCCAGAAAAGAACACCACACCTTTATTTCATTAATATATCTTACTTCGGTTAAATTCATTTCTTTAAAATAAAGGCATTAATATTACAAGGTTATAATACCGTTAAAATGACTTAAGCCATTGACTATTTAAAACAAAACAGTAAAGAAATTCAACTATTAAAGTTGTGTCCCGCTTTTAATTTTACACCAGTTCTTCAGATGGAGCCACTATGTAAATTTGAAGAAATGTATTTTTCAAATCTTCCTTCGTTCTTATGAGGTTAATACTTACGACATATTCCAAATTCAGACGCTGGCTGTTTCTATAAAGGACGGAGGAAGCTAGGGGCAATGTTCCTTCCACTTTCACGACAAATTGATTAGATTGGCTAATAGTTTCTTTAAATATGTAATATTTCTGAAAAATGTATAGCTTACACATCGTCGTGGTAACTGCAATAGGTCGTATGTCATAACCACCGAGGTATTCAGGAGAGACAAAAAACCTTCCCATATTTTCCCTTCAACTCCGATTTGTTCGGAAAATTATATGCTTAGTTAAATTTTCATTCGGCTAAGAGTGTTACAGTTATTTTGGCTAATTTTGCTCAGTTACGT
>WYDF02292721.1:0-16164 GCA_009867245.2 Adranes taylori | reverse complement strand
GTATCACCCATGTCTCTGAGCCGTAGGAAAATACAGGAAACACCAATGCTTTTACCAACTGGATTTTCGTGGTTTTTTTGTAAGGTTTCTATCCCTCCACAGCTTTGTTAGTTGAATCATTGCGACCTTTGCCAACTGAAAACGCCTTCGAATCTCAGGTTCACAACTGCCAAAGCTGTTCAGGGTGGAACCAAGGTATGTGAGCTGCTCCACAACTTCGCATTTGTCAATCCTTGCAGGTTGCATCCCATTCTCACTTTCGCGATCAATTATCATGATTTTGGTTTTGCTAGAATTTATTTTAAGACCATAGTCTGCACTCACATTTTCAAGTATATTCAACAATTCTAGAAGTTCTTCTTCGTTTTCCGCTATAAGAACAGTGTCGTAAGCGAACCGAAGATTGGAAATCTTTTTCCCCCCTATCCTGATTCCTCAATTCCAGGATTGTGTTGCAACCTGTTTAATTCTTGATATGGTTCACTTTACCTTTCCTACCATTGCTGCAGCCCCATCACTACATACATCGACTCATTTTTTCCAATCAATATTGTGTTTACTCAGGAAACAATCTAAGACTTTGAACATTTCCTCGCCTGTAGCATTGGCTTCCAAAGGTGTGCATAGGAGCAAATCTTCTTGAATAGTCTTTCCGAAAACATCATCAAGTTGTACTTTCATCAAGTTGTATTGTAAACGCATCCGTATTATTCTGCCTGTTAATGAGTTCATCTTCAAATTTATCACTGCTTCTTCTCCGAGTACGCAGTCAACAATATCTAACAGACAAGACTTAATTAAATCTTCTGCAATGGTATGTGGTTTCCCAGCTAGAGCAATTCTGTTACTTAAGCAGAATGATGTCTCTGTTGTGTTTTCACTGTCAGTTTTCACATATTTTTTAAATTTAGACCATAAACAATTTTTAAGATATTATAGGCTATATGGACAGAATCGATGAGGCTAGATCTTCATGATGGACATCATTTTAAAGAGAGTCGAGAGAGATATCAAGGAATGCAATAAGCTAACAAATATCAACAAAGAGAACAAGTTATATATTAATTTACATTAGTGCCCATCTTTTATTTGTTAAATAGTAATGACCAAATGGCTGTATTTTAATAAACATTCACAACCGTTTTTACTTTAGATTGCTTAATGTGTATTTAGATGACAATCAATATAAAACTTTATCAAGTAACAATCGTGTCTATAAATAAAATGTAAACTGAGTAAAAACAAGTAGCTGAAATGCATCTATTTCAATTTCATTCAACAATACGAGATAGGATAGTTACAGATTTACGACATATTCATTGAACTCGATTTGCATAATGGGCTGAAGATTAACCTAAGCTCTTAGCTAAACGTCACGGTTATTTGTTTAAGATAGCCACGCACAATAATAAGATTAGCATATGGCTTATAGGAGAAAAGAATCGACCGACAATGCAATGGCCCCGACATGATACTACGTTAGAGTTTTATACACATATCGATGGTGAATTAAATCAATGATGTGACTGACGTCTTTAAGTCTCAGGATCATTTTAAGAAGACAGTGGATACCTGAGCTTACATCTGGACACACAGTAAAATTAATCAGCGACTCCTAGAACGGTGGATGCCAATTACTTCTTTACATCAGAGTTTTAGACATCGTTTCATTTATTTTTGCAGTACGCTACGATGGAGTTTGTATCTTTAAATTTTGGTATTTGCGTAAAAGTAACTAATTATTAAGAGACACATCGCAATATTAATAACAATTATTTAGAGGAGGGGGTTTAATTACTAGCACTTGATTCGGAAAGGACAGGACAAGGCTTAACAGCTTCGTTAGTGCATTTTGATACAAAAAAAAACTATCACTATTTTACAGAAATTGTGTACTAACTGTTTTTAATATTTATTTAAAATATACTTTAGTATAAAAATATAAATTTCTATTTGCTTCTCGTAATAACTGACGTTCAACAACACAATTTGAAGGGCTACACAATAATGTTTCTTAGGAAGTAATTTAAACGTAAACTTGAATGTATGTTATCCATTAATATCAGACAATTTTCAAATATAACACAATGGTAATCTTGATATCTACTAGGACATACTTATTTACTATTATAACATATTTGTCCTCATTGAATAAAACTGTTTAATATAAGTTTTGGTCAACAAGATTTTGTCAACTTCCATCAAAGTGACTAATAGTACAATGGTAAAAATAAACAAATTTATTTCCAAAAGTCACTAGCGGAAGACGGGTCTACACATTAATAAAAACAAACACTGACGAGGAGCGATCCTCCGAAACGAGTACTCGTCGTACGTTCGTTTATTTAAAACAAAATAACTACAAGCAAATGTTCACTTCAATTGGAGGAGTTTCTTTTCATATTAATTACAACATTAAAAAAATTAAAAATGTATGATTGTTGTCTATATGTATCTCTTTTGTCGATTAAAATAACGTTAGAACCATCTAAAACGTTTGTCGGAGGCTGTCAGATAAGAACTTGACGATGTACTTATTGACAATTTGTCGGTACATGGCAATATGGTTGTTGACTGTAGCAGATTAGGGATATTCTTTTAAACTTCACTTAACAAACGGGGCCCATCTAATCAACAGACCAATGGTAAAAGATCGCGGCATTTCTTAAACAAATGATCTTTCGATGTTAGATACAATAAGATTGATTGGAAAAAGACGTTTCTATAAATAGTATCAGCAGAAACAATTTATTATGTTCTGTTAATTTATTATCTATTTTATAAGAAAAAAGTGAGAGACCGTCCACAGCAAAATTTAAACTCTCGACCTAATAATAAACAACATTAGAATAAAAGTAACTTTAAACAATATAAAAAAAAAATCCAATTTTTCTCGCAATCACTTATAAAAAATAGCCACAGAAATTTCCTCGATAAATTGCAGGCGAGTCTCTAGATGCATTAATCATTGGAAATGTTTCAGATGCTTATTCATTTTAATAAAATTTATAACATATTTCACCGTTCGATCAGATAAATGTCAAATGGTCATACGTATGTATTAAAAACTAGTTCTTATAATGTAATAAATAAAAGCATGGAGTTAGGAAAAACACATTCTGAACATTGATGTTCTATACGAGTGTATAAAATTGTGACAAAATTTTTTGCTCAATCAATAAAATACCTAGATGACTAAAAATATTAGTACTTAATCATGGTACATCGGTTGACTAAATATGTTTTTAATTAAATTTGGGGCCATGTACTGTTAAAAATTAAAATCATTTAATTGCCAATTCTAAAATTTTTGGTAGATACGTTTGTATCTACCAAAAATTTTAAGTAAGTTAAAAATATAAAATCATTAAACTGTCAACCGACTAAAATGCAAATTCACGTTGTCAAAATGTACCAAAGAGATTTTTAAATTTCCTGGGAGAATATATGGTGGCTCTCATGTCAAAATTTATTCAATAAACATTAAATTGTGAAAATTTATTTAAAATGTCAGAATGTCAAAATTTTGTTAATAAATATTAAATAAATATTGACATGAAAACCACAATATTTTCCCATAGTACATTTAAGATGTAAATTCACTATGATATAAACCGGCTAAGATGAAAATTCACGGTTATCAAATTGTACCAAACAGATTTTTAAATTTACTGGGAACATATGGTTCTCATGTCAAAATTTATTTAAATTGTTGAAAATGGATATAAAATGGGTACTATCAGGATTTTCCTAAGGATCCTTATTAAAGTATAATATAAGAGCTATTATAAAGAAAATTAATTAACCAAATGCATTATCTTTATAAATGTTTTCTTACCAATTTTAAAGATTATTATTGACAAAAGTATATTTTGATTTGGTCTTTTTCTACCATTATTAAAATGAAAAATTTTAATTTTCGGTTGGTTTGATCTTTATAATCTTCTTAAAACTTTAAAAGTTTTTATATACTAGGTAAAACTTTTTATATGAAATTCTTAAAATTATTTAATTCCCAAATTAAAATGTTTTTGAGTCTTTTGACAAATTTAATTGACTTAAGTACACAAAAGGAGATAGTTATTTATAATTAAAATTAAATTTGTATAATCAAAAGTACAACTATGTTATAATTTTGATACGTACCTAATTAATGAATTTTCAAATTAAAGATTCATTTTGAGTAATTTTTAATTCATTACTTTAAATTTAATATTTTGTTTCTTAATTTGTAATTTAGACTTATAATTTTGAATTTTGACTTATAATTTCATTAAGGCTTTATTAATATATATCTGCACACAAGTAATTTTAATTTATTGGGGTTTTCACAAAAGTCAATGGTTTTACTGCTATTTTTAAGGAAAAATTCATGGTCGACTAAATGAGAGTAATTATAATAATTAAATCGTATGTTGTTATAATGTTCTTTAAATCTTGTTAAAAAAATTCTTGATGTCATCCCAATATATTTTAATTCCAAGTTTGTTCAAAAAAATTTTGGGGCGGATTTAGCGTTTAAAACTAGTAAACCTATATATTTAATTAAAAATAAAACCCCGATGGAATGAAAACGTGGTATATATGAATTAAATCATAATTGTTGAAATAAATATTTTGGACTTGGAACACTATTTTTTGATTTCACAAATCTATCTTAGTTCATCATTATTAGTGTTTATTCCGATTTTCTTCGTTATATGCGTAATATGGTCTGCAAATCGCAAGATGGTTGGTTATCCCCGCCTGCTCTATCATTGGAGACCGTTATGTAATTCTGAGACCCGAGTAGAATTCGGCAGGCGAAAATGCATAAATAAAAACCAAAAATATTGTAAATGTTTCAAAATGTATTTAGTTGAGATATTCTTCGAATGAGATAAACTGTGACATATAGTGATACAGTCATTGAGTCAAAATGGGATTCTATTATGAATTTTATCTTAACAGTAAAATTTATCTATTATTTTTTTATTATTTTAGATATTCACTGGAAAGTAATTTTAACGCTTAGTAAGCCGTAATGTTAATAGTTATATTACTTTACAAAATTAATATCACAATCACTGTCCTAAGAGATATGAGTTATAATCAAGTAGTTCTTAAATAAAAATAATAATGTTAGTCACTGTATATTTACGGGATCGTAAACATGACGTGGGTTCATTCAACACATTGCGAAATACAACTTTTAATTAAGCACATTAAAGGCGACCTTCCACGAATATCAAACAACAGTTGAGCGCAATCCAGAGGCGCGTAGTTAGAGCTTTTATCACCTTATTTCCCTAGAGAATATGCGAACACTTACGTTTATCTATCTGCATGTGACAAACGCGACTTGAAATATTTAATTTTGCTTATTTACAATGAGAGAGTTTCTATATAATGTGTTTTTAATGTACGAGTTGTGATCATAAAATGCCAGGAATTTTTATTTTCAACGAAATGTGTATATACTTATGCACTTCTAGCAATTACATATATTTTCATATTTATTATTATTAATTATATTCTTATCATTATTTATATTAATTATTATATATTACATTAATTTGTATTTGATATTTCAAGTTAATTAGATGTTAATCTTAAGTACAATTAATCAAGTTAACACTCTCACAAAATGACCGTCCCATGTTGGTATATATCGCAGATCCAATAAAATATATTGACCGAAAATGTAAAAAGCTGAATTAAACATAATCTGGATGCAATAAGGTTAACTTAGTCTATAAACTATATTCTAATAAACTTAAATTGTAGTAAAGTTTTTATACATTGGAGGAAAACGTATTAATTCTTAGAATCCGAAAACAGACGTTCCAGAGGAAGCAGTTTTAAATAATTTTAATTAAAGTTTTAAATAAATAATAATTAACAAAAGCTAATTGGATGAAATATGTCTAATCATTATTTTTGAATAATGTCTAATCATTATTCATGATTTTTAGTTATATTTCACGAATTAACGATATTTCCTTTAATTTAATTCCAAATAAGTTTTGGTACCCGCTGTTCATCTGAGTAAATACCCCCACGTCGCTACTAGTTGTGTACTAGATAGTTGTGTACCACTCAGAATTCGCTGTTCTGCAATTTTCGAAAGGGATAGTAGCGGTATGCTGTTTTCGATACAAAACAAGCAATCATTTTCTTCGAAACGCTCCTACTTCGAGCACCTTTTGTTGGATTCGCTTCATCTTGAAAAACCCAAACAGTGGATTGTTGTTTTGTTCCAGGTTCATAAGAATATATCCAATTTTCATCACCACTACCGAAGTCGTAGACCAAATTTGACATACCTGAGTTGAATCGTCTGAGTGTTTCTTTGGACCATTTGACTCGAGCCTGTTTTTGACCTAGAGTTAAATTATGCTGTATCCATCGAGAACATATTTTTCTTACACCTAAGTGATCATACAAAATTTGATTAATCCGTTTCATAACAAGATTACATTTCCTTATATGTTACATGACGATCTCCATTATCATTTCTCTTACAGAATCAAGGTTTTTTACCGTTTTTGAGGTTGTTGCTCGGCCTTCAATAATACTGCTCCGACCAACTTTAAATTCTTGATACCACCGGAACACAGTTGTTCTTGATGGTGCCTCGTCACCAAAAGCAGCTTTTAGATCATCCAAACACTTTATTTCACTTTTCTGCAATCGAAAATAAACCTTCATTACTCGAAAATGCTCACGATTTAAATCCATATTTTCTTTCCGATTATCGTTATTTTAAAATTAAATTGTACTCAAACTGCACACTATATTCAACTTCTGTCACTTGTGTTTATCACAACAACTGTCAAATTGTATAAATTCTCATACGTCGGATAAGTCACATCAGATAACGCAAAGTTAGCAAAAGTAAAAACACCATATCTTCATTATAGATACAATTAATTAAGCATTCTTATCAGACTATCTAACAAAGTCTATTTCAATCTGCAATGATTTGGGAAATATCGCATAAAATTTAGACATCCCTTTAGACATCCCAACGTCGCATTCAAATATATATATTTAAACGCCGGTGTGTGCAGTGCCGCGCCATGGGTACGTGGCACCTTTGTGCAAAATATGTTTTGGTACAATACAAAGTTTAGAAAATAAAATAACATATACACATTATTCAATAAATATTTAAAAAAAATTCACAATCTGCACAAGCAGGCTTCGATTGGAAATTTTAATCGTTTCTAGGAAAGTTATGTGCTTCATAATGATCATTTTAGATATACACCCGCAACTCTATGCTTCAACTTCAGATCTATCAATATAATATCAATAGCGGAGACCCCCGGAATAAGAATTCTTACCTATTCGTTCGTCCGCCATCATGGAAACGAACGCACGACAGCAAACCATATAAATAGCAGCGATTGCGTGGATACCCAGTTGTTCATTTTAGTAATTATTAGCGTAAGAACATGTAGCACAGAGTATATAATCCAGAACGCGGCAGCCATCTTAATCTTGGATGATGTTCTAATATTAGTTAATTTAAATGTTATAAATATTAATTAAAGTATAAACCATTATTGTTAATCTTGCATAATGAGTTAACTGTAATAAATATTCTTTAATAAATAAGAAAGAATTTAACAAGTAAAACGATTCGCTTAGACTTGGTGATCATAAATGTATTAATCATATGAATTTTTATTATTAATGTAACTAAATAAATTGCTTTATCTTGGCAAATTATGAAACTTATTTGAGTGTCATTTATACAATGTTGTAAGAAAATAAAATAAGTAAAACAAAATAAAAAATCTTTAATTTGTAAAATAATTATAAAAATAAATAATAAATTTTTGTAAATTTTTTATAATAAAATTTCTTTGAATTATAAATAGTTTCCAACTGATGGGATTAATACCTACATGATTTTTTGACTAAAATGACTGCAAAATTTGAGATAACAATATATTCAAATAATTTTGAAATAAATTGGAATTTGTTTAAATTTTAGGTAAAAGCCAAACATTTAACTCTCTGTTACTGGTTTATGATGTTACATTGGGATTTACGTGCTGTGCCATAAGAACTGTGCTATCCTTCTTTTTCAAATAGACTACAGCAAAATAACAAACATAACGAAAATACATTTAAAAGAAACGTATTTAAATATTAACACGCCTAGCCTCGTCGCCACAAAAGTTCTTTTAAAAATATTGAAATGGATGAAAATTGAAATGGTTAAAAATAATTTTATGCACATACCTCTTGTCTAATATTATTATATGTAGTATTTATTATATGTATGTATTGTATGTATATGTAGTATTGGTAATTTAATGTAATATTACTTTCAATGCTGTTATATTATTAATTATCTGCATTCTGATTTACAAATTATCTAATATCTTATTTACAATGATGTCATTATTTAATTTCAAATATTTATTTAATCTACATATTTTCTTCTTTCAGCTTTATTTTATATATGTTTATTAATTATTTATTTTACAACTTAGTTTTCATTTAAATACATAAATTCATGGAATATTTCATCCATTTTATGTTGATATGTAGTAAATGTTGTATTTTTGGCTTCTGAATTAAACGTAAATATTTATATGTTGTTACTACTATGGCGTACTGTGTTGATCGAGCGCGTACGCCTCTGTTAGAATATATGAAACGCATTAGGAAACAAGTGAAGCTTTATGTTTGGCCCGTTGTATCCTATTCACTAGCTTTTATATAGTCTATTTACTTGTATGTTGCTTAATCAATTAATAAGTTATTTCGACAATTATTTACAAACTGTTAATACATGTTAAGTACATATTATCTGTTTGATAAGTTAGGTGTTATACTATTTACATAGATTCTTTTCAGCCAGGGAAATACGTTAGGGTGATCATTTTTAAAATAAACTTTCATAAGAAATCTACAACTCAAATCTATAATCAAAAGTTACACGTAATACACAACGCATCTGCAGAATTTTTCGATACCTCTCATTCTCACTTTTGTTCTCCTTTTTCTCTCATCTACAATTTTTAACTCTCCCCTCACCCACTAGCCCTGTCTTCGATACAACCATGAGAAAGCCGGCATCAAAGAAGCTAACATAGAAGTCATAATCAACTAGTCAACGTCACCAAGCGCAGCAGCAGATGGTCTCCATTCTCTCGCATCCCACAACAACGTATTTCACACATTCGACCGCATCCAGGAATAGTCAATATCCTCATCATCATCATCAATAAACCGAGATTTCAACGATCTAATCTGCCCCGAAAATAACCATATATTAACAAAGAAGGCAATAAGCCAGTTGAATATTTGAGGCAACCGGATATGAAAATTAGAACGCTTGTCGACCCAAATCTATCGTTTTATTACATTACCAATTTTGAAAAATCCGCCCGATTAGATAAAATATTTAAATAGAGTTTTATGCAAGATTATGTATAGTCCATCAGACGAAAATACCACTTCTGTTTTTGCATAATCTAAAGAGTAGCAATAAACTATTTAAAAAACCAAAAATTGTTGCCACTCAGTTAATAGGTTAAAATGTAGACACATTTAAAATCCCCTCGCACTGCTACAGCAGCACTTGAAAATATTTAATTCTATTGCGTAATAAACCAATAGCCGATTGAATTCTAGAAATGGTAATGCAAAAATCTTTAGAATTTATTACAACTTATAATTTATGTAGGTTAAAAATACTCGAAGTGTTGAAATTGTATTCTCAGGCTGGAATAAAAATATCTAGTAACAGAATACGTACATATGTACATAACATATAAATTATAAATATAAATTAATCTCTTTTATAAATAACCTTTATATCTCAAATGGTAGCAGCACATTATTACATTTTTTTATCATCTATATGAAAATCGAGTTATTTTATTGTTTCGATACATTAATCTATTTAACTAATAATTATATATATAATAGCAAATTTCAAGAATGTTTAAGCAGTGTAATTATTGTCCTTGAATAAACAATAGGTGTATTATGTACATGCGCTTTCTACATATTATAAGTTAATCTTTACTTTATAAAGTGAATTTTATTTCCTGTACTTGAAATTCTTGAAATAACAATGACATTGTTATAAATAAATATCAATTGTTTTCACATATTCGCGGAGAGTGAAAGATCAACATGTACTCTACCTGGAAATTGCATTTAATGCTACAATCGAACATAAAATATTATTATTATATTATAAAGTAGTAAAAACAGGTAAATTTTTTTTAGTATTATGAAAGTAATTAAAAGATTTTCGCATGCTTCCTCTAATTTTCACCGTTAACGCTCACTACTTTAATCTTATAATAGGTATGTATGTACATGCAATAAGATATCCTTAATTGGTTAAAACGGTGTACCTAACGTTGTTATTGTTAATATAGAAACGTGTAAACATTTTCTTTTTAAATGAGTTAAGCACAATGATTTTTTTGTTATATCATGTTATGTCAAAGTACATTAATATTATACATCTATATAGCGAGTGGTCTACAACATGCACCGCTTGCCGCAAGTAAGCACCGTTACCTAAATAGTGACTTATCCTTTTGCTTGTCATAACCTTTGTACTTGTCCTAGCCTCATCCAGGTCTTGTTTCCAAGTTCGACTTTTCCTTTCTCATTTTATGTGTCTTTCTGAGCTAATATGTTAAGTGTGGATTAATTTTTAGGCATTTTTTGAGATATCCGTATCAGGTTCATTTTTGCCTATTATTTTACTATACAGTAATACCCCGCACAGTACATTTAATCAGTTCCGCAAATATGCCACACTATGCGAAGCTAAACCATACATCCCATTTTCGGGTCTAGATTTGAAGCTAAAGAAGTCCGATTGGTGTCTTAGCTTCACGGCAGATCGCGAAAACTTGCAGTATTGAGTTCCACTGAGCGTACGAGTGTGAGTCTTACAGTGAAAATACTTGTTTTCGTGTGTTCTCATATAATTTTGGGACAACTCCAAATAAGATGTAAGCGGAGAACCTTTACTTATAAACTAGTAACTATCAGACCATAAGAAACTACTGTTATTAAGCTATCTTTTAATCACTAGTGATGATTAATTAAGTGACAGCTTTCAAGGATATGTTACAAATCTGCAAAGAGGTAAGGGATATGCTAAACCATACAGAGGTGTACGGTAAAGCCCTTTCAATGTACGAAGCCCCTAATGGTTTGTTATGACAAATATTAGAATTTTGATTTATTTGAAATACAAATATAAAGATTTGTATACAACATAATTTTCCTTCCAAAGCGGAAGTAAATGAAATAATTATCTAGCACAATTTAATTAACAACAGAATTTAGATGGATTCAACACAGATTGGTTGGCGAATAATATAATAGATTACAGTATCATTCTGATTAGTTAAATATTTGTAAAGATCAATACGAACTTATTAGCACATTTTTAAGATCTCTGGGGTTTTAGGCACAATATACAAGCAACAGTTTAAATTTAATACCTCCTGCTACGTTTCCGCCTAATAAAAATGTAAGACGATCTATTGAAACTTAATATCTTGAGCATGGTTTTTCTTGAGCTGCAATATAGAGACGAGATGGCAACTCTTTCCAAAACCGTTTCATCCACATTTAAATTAGTTCATCGTTGTAACCACCTTGTTATATAATTTTGCGTAATTCCTCCGGATATTTTAAAGCAGCCACTGTGTTTGCACTGTAAGAGTCACCAAAGAGACGAATATTATGATTACAAGTTCGTTGTTCAAAACAGGAAAACCACCCACGACTTGTTGTAAAATTTTTGATTTCCTTGTTATCAATGCCTTTCAGTTCACTGTAAAGATTTAACGCTCACTAATCAATTTATTTTTACATACAGTTTCAATTATATTGGATTAGCCTATTTTGAAGGATAATAAAACATTAGCTATGTTCCATTTATTTGAAATACAAATATAAAAATTTTGATACAACATAATTTTCCTTCCAAAGCGGAAGTAAATGAAATAATTATCTAGCAACATTTAATTAACGATAGAATTTACATGGATTCAACACAGATTAGTTGGCGAATAATATAATAGATTACAGTATCATTATGGTTAGTTAAATATTTGTAAAGGTCAATACGAACTTATTAGCACATTTTTAAGATCTCTGGGGTTTTGGGCACAATATACAAGCAACAGTTTAAATTTAATACCTCCTGCTGCGTTTCCGCCTAATTAAGCTATCTATAAAAATGTAAGACGAACTATTGAAACTTAATATTTTAGGCAAGATTTTTGTTGAGCTGCAATAAAGTTGTGGAGCGGCAACTTCTCCCGAAACAACGCCGTTTCATCCACGTTTGATTTTTGTTTATCTTTGTAAGCACCATCTTGTATAATTTTAAGTAACTCCTCCGGCTATTTTGAAGCAGCCACTTTGTCTGCAGCGTCAATCACCAACAAGACGAACATAATGATTACGATTTCGTTGATTAAAATGGGAAAACCGCCCACGACCTGCTGTAAATTTTTGTTTTCCTTGTCATCAATGCCTTTCGGGTTACTGTAAAGGCTTAATGCTTTGGCTTGAATTTCACTTTGACTATGAGAAATCGTTTTTGATTTAAGTCTTCGAGCCATATGGATAATAGGCGTTCCATTGTTATCACTGTAGTGCTTGTAATTTTATTCATTATTTTTGATGAATAATAATTCGTGGCTATACCTTGCGATTTTTATTGTTCTTTATTTTTAACAATTTTTCAAACCGATAACTCTTTCACTCCATTTTGATCGCTTATGTTCGCAAATGATGCACCATCAATCATCATGATGCTTGATTACATTAAGCTTTTCTTTTAATGTTAACTACTTCCGTTTATGAGCGACAGAATCATCTTCGCATTTTCTTCGCTCTATACTCATCGTTATTTAAATTAGTATTAAAATTTAATTCACCAGTAAATTGCTAGAATTAATATACAAAAGCTTTAATTTGGCATCAAAAACCCTAATACGCTGCAAAATAATTAATACAAATATATTCCATAATATTCAAAACAAATGTATAGATATTGTCATGTTGAACTGTGACAAGGGACTGGCTAAATAAATTCAACTTCCAGTTAAAATCCATCCAGAGCTAATTTAAAGGTTTGTTTAGGGCGTAAAAAGTCAAAGCGATTAAAGTCATAGCTTTAACTTGAATAAAATAAGAACGGCTCGTGAAGTGAATTAATATGCAACGAATAAAACACAAGCAGATATTTAATTAATCTATTCTACACTAAATAATTTATCTTTACGTACAAATGCAATTATATTGGATTGATGTATTGGAGAGTATAATTATACTTGGTATGGTTTATTTGAAATACAAATATGGAAACTGTAATACAACAGACTTTTACTTCTAGATGAAAATCAAGTAATATTTAATTTGCAAAAGGAATCTATGAAGAATTAATACAGATGACAATATAAATAAATGCAGTGTCGTTCTGATTGGTAAATATTCATAAAGATTAATACGCCACCGAAAAGCTTTATTATTAAACAACAAATAAATATAAAAATTTGCAAATATATCAATACAAAAGTTAATCGATTGATAATTTATTTTGAAAAGAAAATTAATTAATTTGAGAATTAAATGAATAATATCCTAAGATGTTTTGAGTTCCATTAAAATAAATTAATATGTACTTACATCGGAACCCCAGACAGAATTATTAAATGACACAAAATAATCGTTTAATTGAAAAATAAAATAAAAACTCGACTATAAAAACTCGGATCTATCGAAGGATAAAAATTACTAAACAATTAAAAAAAATATTGTTTCCAAGTTCATTGACAATATAAACGTCTTAAACATAAAATTCTAAATCAAAAAAGAAATTAAGGTTGAACCCTATACCCCCTTCTTCACCGTGTAACCTTTCATCATCTCTTTTGCCTCTCTTCACTCCTTCTCCATCCTCTTCCCTTCAATACATCAATCTGGTCCCGACTCATTAACTTTTCCTTTTCAATCCCTTTAATTCTTCTTCTAACTTATCCTCTTAGTTTTCTATTATTTCCTTCTCATCACCTTTTGGGCTATTATATTCTATTCCATATTCGATATTATTCCATTGACTACATCTTCTACTCTGTTTCTTATAGTTTTTTCATCTCAACTTTTTCGTGTCATACACTAACCATCGTATATTGTGTTTTATTATCATATTCTTGTATCCCGCAATTGTGGTTCATGTTACTTGTGTCATCTATATCGGCTGCACCTGCAATTTATTTTGATCCATATACTATAATTCATTATTTTTCTTTAATTCATTATTAATCCATATTCGCAGCTTCCAAATATCGCAGAATTTAGTAATTGATTTTTCTTCACTCATAAAATGCTTCAAATTTCCACAACTATACGTTCTTTTAACATTGTTGCTTAATTATAATCCCCGCATGCTAATAATCATTATATGCTTCATGATTTGATGAAATTTAATAACATTTTTGATTCCAAATTAGTGATTTTCTAAGTTCTGAACTGGAAGTCCACATAATTTAAATTGCAAATACTTAATACGGCGAAGCAGTCATGTAAGAAGAAGTTTATTTGAAGAAGAAGTGTACGAAAGCAGTTTATTTTGTGACAAAGGGTTGTATGAATTCTCTGGTTAAGTAATTCTATGCCCAGTTAAAATTCATCCAACTAACCAGAATCAAAGTAACAAAATTACTGTAGGACGTAGCTAAATTTGTGAGTTATCATTCGGGATTGCAAAATATCACAATATCACTTAATTACACAAGATTTTATAGGAGCCTTTAGTTGAATATAACCAGAGAATCGGGTTTAATAAAATAAATACGACTCATCAGATAAATAAATAAATAAAATATAATAAAACACAACATGAATTTTAACCGATCTATTTTCACTAACCAATTTATTTTACTACAGTTTCATTTTGATTATTCAATTCACATTAGAATAATAAAACATTAGATGTGTTAAGATTTATTTGAAATACAAATATAGAGATTTGTAATTTTCCTTCCATGCGGAATTAATGAAATAATTATCTAGCAACATTTAATTCTCAACATAATTTACATCGATTCAACACACATTGGTTGGCGAATAATATAATAGATTACAGTATCATTTTGGTTAGTAAAATATTTGTAAAGATGAATAGGGCACCCACAAACTTTATTACTAATTAATAAATAATTATAGAAACTTTCAATCCACATTTAACAGTACTTAATCTGTAATTAATTATTGGACCAAATAAAAATTAATAAATCATTTACTGAAAATTCAATCCATAAAAAGAATTAATCCATAAGGTGTTTTTAATGCCTTTAAAATTTAATATGTACTCACATTGGAACTCCAGGCATCTTGGAATCAATAAAATAATCGCTATTAAACTAAGCAAAAAACTCGGTGACTGCAAACTGAACTTATTAACTAAAGAACTAAAAGCAAATTAATTAAACTTTTATTACTGAACCCTAAGAAAATCAGAACATAATCAGAGAAAGGGCAAGATTTTAGCTTATATAAAGAAATCAATTCTCCCCATCTTACTTTTTCTTACTGAAATCTCTTCTACTGTGCTCTCTCTAATAACTACTCATAAATCTAGTGATTTACCGATTTCTCTTAATTACTACTTCTTCTTATATGAACATTTCCCCTACAACCAGCGGACACCTTAATGATAAATAGCCTCACAGGGGTTAAAGAAAATGAATATGGCAATAATTTTATTTTGGTGAGAGTAAGTACAAAAGAGTTTAAGAAAGTGAATTTATTTAACAACTTGTTTTTGGCGTGATAATTCTTCTTCTTAGTCCTAGCATCTTGACAGACGCGTGGTGGCTCCTTCTATGTTACAGTTTCTAGAGCAGCCCTAATCGTCTCTCTCCATATATTACGATGTTCGGTGAGTCTTGTAGCCTGCTCTAAGTTTTTGTCCAGCAGCTTTTCTACCAAGTCAATCCAGCGTGTAGGGGATTTACCAAGACGACGCCTTCCATTTGGCTTCCCCTGAACCAACAACCGCTCCATATATTTGCTACGGAATATATGACCAAAGAATGACAAGTTCTTCCGTAGATTAACGTGGAGAGTCGTTGTTTCGGCTGAATTTCGGCGAGAATTGAGGCGTCTTTC
>WYDF02292710.1:0-16164 GCA_009867245.2 Adranes taylori | reverse complement strand
TCAAATCAGATCAAATCAGATCAAATCAGATCAAATCAGATCAAATCAGATCAAATCAGATCAAATCAGATCAACTCTGATCAAGTCAGCTCATATCGGTTTAAATCAGTTCAAATCGGATAAATCATATAAAATCAGATCAAATTAGTTCAGTTCAGATCAAATCGGTTCAAATCAGATCAAATCAGTTCATGCGCAAATTAAACAAATGATAAGGCTATAGTAGGCACAAAGTCGGCCTTTCGCTTGGTGAAAAGTCTTTCACGGCAATATTGGTAAAAAGTGTGTCAAGTGCGCGCGCAGGCGGCGTCAACGCTGACAGCCAATCTGTCCGCCGCGTAGGGAAGAACGGTAACCAGAGAATTAATGGATTGATGATTTTTAGGTCACACAAGTTTTAATTAATTTACCCTGAACAACTATTATGCAAATTGAATTTACAAGATATATGGTGACAGTCAAAATTAAAAGGTTCCACTTTTGTTTTGTGCCATACATAACAAAACGCAGGACTTCCAGTATATGAAGGATGGGGTGGCTATCATGTCTACGTACGTATTTTTTAAAGTTGATTATAATTCCGAACTAAATGTTTAACAAAAACCGTTACTCCGCCACGGAATTATCATTCGATAGGCCTCTGAAAATACCGACATCTAGCTGGCTTGGAATTATGACAGCATCCGCTTGTGAATACGTAAGGGTTCATTTCCGTTCAGAATACATAACGAAGCTATTGTTCTGTCAATCATTACGAAATAGTGTAATAAACAAGTCTGGAAAACATGTCTCAAACTACATTAATATCTTTCCAGGATACTTTTGAACTCAATTTGTATTATAATCCAAGTATTAAATATAAAATTGAATGGCTGACGCTTACATTTGTCTTTTCAATTCTAACGCATTCCATATGTCCATGGCTTTTATATGTGGAATGTGTTTATATCGACATTTTTATATACATATGTCATTTAAATTCATTCTATGGATTCTACAATAAAAAATGCAATATTATATTAAAACAATTTATTCGAATGTGAAAAGCATGCTAAATATTGCAAATAGCTTTTGTATGTCAAACACCTACGCTTATACTAGATATCGCAAAAGCTATCATTTTCTCGGAGGATGCTCTCATTTTTGCAAATGGCGTCTAAAGTCATTGCGAGTTTGACATTTCTAAAGTAAACAGGAGAAAATACACGAAAATAACCCATGGACCGCTGTACTCCGATTACGGAATTTGCTCTCAATCAAAGCAGGATTGTAGTTATGTTATGAAGCTCTTTATGTAACCACTATAACAATTTTCTTTTTTCTTCTTTGTATCCCAGAATGCTCATGCGCAAAAACAATGTAGAATAATAAGATTTATTGACTTCAAATATTAATAATTCATAGATATGACTATAACATGGAATATTACTCGTTTGAACCATAACCCAATTATAGAATTAGTATACCTACGTTGCAGCACTGAACCATTACAAACTTAAATAATTGTTTATTTTTATAGTCGACAATGATCTTATTTGTTCACGTATATTTATTTTAATAAATCTAATACATAATTTTCTGTATAAAAGCATTTTATTTAAGATTTAAATAATTAGCATAGGGGATAATCTAATTTTCTTTATTTACATTATTTAAGGAAGGAATGGGTAGTGTGTGATGGGAACAAGATGAAAGAAAGGAAATAATGGCCTTTTCATCTACTATTATAATATCATCTACATATTTTGAATTATTTTAAGGTGAATTGTATATTACCAATAAAAGTTCATTTATTTATTATTAAATTATTTGTGAGTATCTAACGATCATTCTTTATAATATCAATCAAATTAGGAACGTGGAAAAATTGACACGTTAAAATATTCTTTCCAGCGTTTCAGTTTGGCTTCTACTCCCACCAGAATTTTGTTTTTGTTATCTTCTAATAAACTTCGACATTGTTTTTGATGAATGTTTGTGAGGTTTTTTGTGTATATTGAACAAGTCATGTATGACCTGCATTTCTGTAGTTTTCTGTCATCCATAACTTCTTTGCCTTTCTACATTCCTTTCTTACTGCTCTGTTCATTTCCTTATATCGACTGTTATTCCTGGCCCTCTGTTTTCTACTTTCATCCATAAGCCAGCCGCTATATTTTATCAGTTATTAGGATGATTCTTTTAGGGACGTGAGCATTCTGTCATTCTTATGAGTATCTACTAGGGCTTCCCATCGAGGCTCTATTCATATTTTACCGGAGTTGTCAATATACTCCAATATATTCTCAAGCATGTCCTTGTGCTATTTGACCTTGCGATTGACAAATCTTGTTCTATACAATATTGAACCAGGTGATCACCCCTAGCATTGCTATCCCCTATACCATATTTTCCGGAGATCTTCCATTCGGCTCCCCTCCCTACCTTAACATTAAAATCTCCAAACACTATAGTTACTATTCCTATGTTTGTTAAATGAATGGCTTCTTATTGAGTAGAGTAAAACGTATCTGTTGCGTCATCAGATCTGTCACTTGTAGGGGATTATGCTTGGTAATATTCATAGGTTGATGGAAGGTAGATAGTCTCAAGAACGTCACTCGGTCAGCGAGTGGAACAAATTCTATGACGGCTTTCTCTAGTACGGCATATCTATGCCATTTCGATGATCAGGATCGTCTCCACTTGAATAATAGTGTTGAGTTCTACGAGACCCTGTGCCTGGCCATCTGATATCACTGAGTCCCAGATTTTTATTTTTAGTCCCAGTCACCCAAAGTTTTTGTATATTCCATATCCCAATTCTAGATTTGTAGTATATTTGAAAGAATGAGGGGATTCTTTACATCTCCTTCTCACTTAAGGGGTTCCATGAACTGAGGACCGTTTCATTGTTGTGAATATCAATGTTCGGTTTTTGGAATGTCATTCATGGGATTTCCGTTTCTCTTCTCCACCGCAGTATGACAACCGTTTATGCAGGTAAGCTTTGGCTCACACTTTCTACTACAGTGCCACGATTATTCTTCATTTTCAAGCGCCGTCGCATAAGATCGTTAGTGCTGTTGTCCGTTTAACAAAATGTTATCATATGTGGTTACCCTCATTTTGTTTAGCCTATGGATCAATGCAGTTTACCGGAATGTGGCGCTTGGAGCCAACCAATGAGAGCTCAGGACTCTGTGGAGGCCCGTACATAGAGATCACCATCGTTAACGTCCAGGTGTGGCCATGACTCTGGAGAGGTACTACTCCTACAGCGTTTCCCCATACATTTTACAACTACGTACTATCTAAATTCACTTCTCAACATGTTTGTTTCAAACTATTTTAGTCTGATTCTATTTTTCAAACTTTTGAACTCTTAAATATTGGAAATATGTAGTTACATTTGATCTAAGTTGAGTTGAAACAAAAATTTCAAAACTTAACAAAATAAATTGCATTGTCAAAAAAAGGTTTTGTATTTTTATGGTTGTGCAAAAATTAAATTCGGCTGCATAACATATTATTAAAAATTCGTGGACGTAATTGCCACCTTATTTTCTATATACTAGAAGTCCTACGTTTTCTTATATCTTTCATAAAACAAAAGATGAACATTTAAGTTTTGACTGTCACCTTTTAAGTCGTCTATTAAATTGAATTAGCACTTTAATTAAACAATATTAGTCTGACTTCGCACGGCAGACTCTCTAGGTCATATAAATTCGTCCGCCTTGGCGCGGTCTGCTGTCGCTTTTGACTTAATTTTTCCCCACTACGGCTTTTGTGTCACTTTTTCTTCGTAAAATTGAGGTCCCTGGGTCTTACACTGTTCCCCAAGGTTTATTTTTTCAATTTTCATAGGAACCCAGATATTTAATGTAGTACGATAGCCGATTCCAAGTAAACCGATCGCAAGTTTACAAAAAACACCCTGCATCTATATTAGTTTGTAATTTTAGAAAAAAATATTTCAAATAAAATTGAACGAGCTTCTGGTGGCTTATATAATAAAGATTATTCAAGTGTTCTACCTATTATAGTTCCTGAAATATATCAAAAAGTTTGAAAATTTTTAAATGTGGTAACGTCGCGCTCCATACAACTTGCAATGATGGCACTACTTTCATTCGACACACAATACAATATACTATATGCGAGCGAAATTTCAGTCTCTTAATTTTAAAACTGAATTTCTTAATGAAATAGTCATTTCGAGCCCCTCCAAATATTATAATGTGTACCCGCCACTGATTACAATATTTATTCAATTGCGATAGCAGTTTGTATGTCTCATACAACGTAAAATGATTTTTCTTGCAACTTTGCATATATGAGCTATTACGTATGTCTTACATGTAAATAATATGACTGCTGGATGTGGAATACATAGCGACAAGTTCTAATATTTTAAGATATTAAGGCTCATATCTTTCAAGCGATAAGAGTTAGACCATCAAAAAATATACAGGGTATTACTAAAACGTTTTGAATTTTTTTAATGCTCAAAATCGTTCCCACTCTATTCAGTTGATCATACTGGGAAACTTGAGATGCCTTAGGCTTACATAAGCTCCCCAAGTTTCATTTTGCCAGCATTCATAGGAACCGAGATATTTAGGATAGTACACATTTTCTTCAAGGTCAATTTACTCCCATGCTACAACGTGCGAGTTTTTTAAACTCACTTAATCGCTTAAGTATTAAAGGAACTTTTGACACAAGAAATAAAAAACAATGTTGCGAAACTTTTCGAGAAAATGGACTGTAAAGTTAGCAAAACAGAAACACCTTATATATATCTTAAATTGGGATTTTGGAAAAAAAATTCAACTAAGATCGGAGGGTCTTTATGTAGACTAGAGAATGAAGTTAAATCGAATGTCATATCTTTTAACATTCCCGAGATATTTCAAAAAGTTCGTTCAACTGTTAAGCACCGCTTCGTATAAAATTTGTCAACGTGGGACTTCTTTTATTTGACTCATAATATAAGGTACTATATGTGCAAAATTCCAGCCTCCTAGTTTGAATACGAAATTTCTGAACAAAAAAGAAATGGCTCCTGTCCGCCATATTGGATTTATAAAAAACATGAAAAAACCATTCTGTCGGCACATAATCTACACTTGTCTACCAAATTTTATCCAGATCGGTCCCATAGGAAAGGAGAAATTCTTAAACATACAGACGTACGAACGTACATACGTACAAACAGACACCGAAAAGCCGACCCTTTTATTTTTTTGAGTAAAAAATTTGTTTTTACAAAAAACTGTTTATATATAAATTGTTCCTTTTGACCCCCTCTTTAAATTGCGTATTAACGGATTCCAGTAATTTGAATAAAAGTACGTCTCTTGAGTCAAATTACTGCAATCCGTCTAAGGTGAGATAGAAATAATTCTCAAACATGAATCCTATATATTTCATATGCCTATACGTATTACATACGTATATGGTATAAAAATTGAAGTTTTGATTAAGATCAAGGAAATCCATTGTAAGTAATTAATGAAAAACGATATCGTCTAGCTCCTTATTTTACTGTATTTTTGACGATATCGTCTAGCTCCTTAAAAAGTAAAATAAGGAGCTAAACGATATCACATTTCCTTAATTATTTATGATATTAAAAATGTATCGTTCAAAGTAATAAATTATTTCTATTTTTAAATGAAATACACGTATATAACAAAATTGAATTATTAAATAAAAAAGTAGTCGCATTCTAATTTAACTTTAATATTGCATAATTAAAATACATTGACGTTATATAATAAATTAACATGGTGCGTGCGTCAAATACAAGTTATCGACAATATAAATTTATTAGAAACTAAGCTCAAACTCATAATAATATAACAAACAGGTGGGACACGAAATATCGTAATCATAAATACCTAAGTTACGTGTTTAATGGCATAAAGCAGGCGCGGAAGTCTTCTTCATTAGATGATGAAGAAGATAATATGCGAGCAAGACGGGTTTAAATCCATTCAAAGAATGTGTTACTGTGACCTTGAAGATTTTAAACAAGTAATCTAATTTAGCCGCATGCCAAAAATGGATTTGCTGGAACAAGAAATTATCGGTACATTAATAAATAACCAAACAAATTCAACACTTTCAATGATCGATATATCAGAAGTATTAGGACCAAAACGAGATGAACTTCTAATTGTTATTCCATTAACGATTATCTACAGCATTATTCTCATTAGTGGTTTAATAGGAAATGTGACTACTTGTTTGGTTATAGCTAAGAATAAATCAATGTATACGGCGACAAATTTTTATCTGTTCAGTTTGGCTATTTCTGATCTATTGCTACTATTGTTTGGATTACCACCAGAAATTTACTCGAATTGGTCAAGATATCCATATATTTTTGGACAAACATTTTGCCTTCTAAGGGGATTATTTGCTGAAACTTCAGCTAATGCAACTGTATTAACTATAACTGCATTTACAATTGAACGTTACATAGCCATATGCCATCCATTCCTGTCGCACACAATGTCAAATCTATCTCGTGTCATTTGGATGATTTTATTAATATGGCTTGTATCGGTTAGTTTTGCGATACCGCAAGCTCTACAATTTGGTGTTGCTTCAATAATTGAAAATAATCCAGATACATTACAATGTTTAATACTCCATCCATTATTTAGTTATACATTTGAAGTGTCCACATTTGTGTTTTTTGTGTTGCCCATGACATTGATTTCAATTCTGTACGTGATGATTGGTGTGAAATTAAAAGCAGCAGCTGTTATTAAACAGAATAATCAGAAGGCGGGCGTTGAAATGGGATTTCAAAATGAAAGGAGACCTGGATCTCGGCACAAAGGTGGATTACTAATTCGAAGGAACGGTAGTAAAAATCAGTCTTCGCCACCATCACGAAGAGTTTTGAAGATGCTAGGTAAGTTTTAATATTCATTATTTAATTTATGTATCCTTTTATATTAATTTGTAAGTTTCTATATTTAGCATTCAGGTATTTATATTCCCTAACACTTTTACATTCTATATTAGATATCGTTCCATCTTTGAATTTGTAATACGTATAGGGATCTATTTGCGATTTTGATTGACTAACATTTTTTGTTGAAGCTAAAAAGTGTTGAATAGTGCTTAACATTATTCATAAAAAAATATCGACTTCAGCACCAATTTGTTTAAATGTCATGTATGCAGGCCATTAACATATTCTGTATGCAGGCCACCCGATACCCAAATTTGTATGGGCTAATTACAGTTAAAATTTATCTTTGTTCGTAGCATTTAGATGCGGAATGCGAAAATGAAGAAAATGTAAAATGCACAATAGATCTCTTTATGAAGCACTTTTGTGATTTTTTGTGATTCTGGCATGGGCGGCTCGGTGTCCCACTAAATATCGTGGTGTTCTCGGACAACACTGTTTGATTGGTCGCCCGAGAGTGCTATCGGGGCTTCCTCTGCGGGCCAGGAAAGCTTCACGTAGGACGTCCCTCATCTCCTACTGGCGGACTCCTCGCTTCCTTATAGATGTCGTAGATGCAAGAATAGGGTAATGAAATGTGTAGATGAGTGAAACACTAGAATAGACGAATTGAATATTAAAGGATCGAAAGATTTCAGGGCGACTATTGCTCACTCTCAGACAATAAGTTTGTAGCCTATTAGAGTGTTATTAGTGATAGATCTGTGCGACTATTGCTCACTCATGATCAAATAAGAACAAGACTCAAAATGCGTCTTATTCAAATAGGTCCATGTATGAAAATGAGAGAGTTTTAGCATCCAGGTTGACGGAGGTAGCTTTTGACGCTGACTGAAGCAATTAGGCAGGACTTAGTCGAGATTACTGCTAAAATCCGGGAGAAGGGAGAATCTGCCTCAAATAAGCGACGAAGTTTTGACCGTTGCGGATTTTAAAGAATAATCTCGCTTAGCATCGCTACTACGACATTACATCAATGATTCTACGATGGGTTGTTCTCCAACCACCTTTAACATTCAAACGAGCGATGAGCTGCGTTTCCTCTTCCCAAACTGTGATTAGCCAACCGTGAGATAGCGACGGCAAGTGTTTACGTGAAAAGCATGAAAAACGGTGAATGTTGCATACAAATAATAGAACAAATTGCTTATACGAAGGTAACGCCCCCGAAGTTCATTAAATTCATCAAAGTTGTTTGTCGAAATACGATGTTATCAAACTCTCGAGCAGATGAAGTTACGAGAAGCCAGTAAACCCATTAAATGAGGTCATAAAAAATATACACGGGTTCAAAGGAACACGGGTTCAAAGTCCTTACTAAGAGGTTGTTTGTTCGAATTGAAATCGCCAGAAAATACATATTAAGAAAATCAGGCGCCTAAAGCAAGGGTCATAAAAGAGCACGAAATATATTTCTCACTCTTGTTTCGTACAAATTTTTTGTGCGTCTTCTACATTCGATACTCATGCGCAAAAAACATGTAAGGGGCATTTTTTGTTTGTATTTTTTTTGTCAATGCAATCGCACAAAAAATATGTAAGACATCTGCCTACGACAAAAACCACAGCAAAAGGAAGGTTAGTCCGAAATATGATGCTATATGCTTTCCATCTCACTTACTCCATCTCGCTGCCTCTCTCCAACACTTGAAAATACGAAAGTATGTTAACTTTGCTGCGGTCGGCTTCACTCCAGTTCTTCTCCACCTATATGCATGACGGAGGAGTGTGATGTCCGCTGGACTCCTTGGTTTGAATGGCGATCTTGGTCGTCGTTTCTAACAGAATTCTCATCTACGTATATAAAAAACTTGTGGATAAACTACGCAACCCTTTCGGTATCTTCAATTCGAAATTGCAAAGCAAAAGTCTACATTAAAAATTAAGACGCGCAAAATAGATTTCATAAAAGAATACGAACATACTCTACACTTGATGTGACCTGGCGAGAAAGAAACAACGTGCAAACGAAAGTTTGCGAAGGCGATTGCTGTTCTCTCCATCCACTTTACTCTTCTGATTCACTCTCTAACGCACGGGAAGAGTGGCATTCCGTGTTTGCGACAGAGATCGGCATTGTTCTTTCCTTTTTCTTGCACCACGAAAACGAATGTTGCTTGTTTTAGTTTTTGCTCGATTCTGTACCTACGTATTTTTCGCTGGCTGCATCATATTTTGGCTTAAATTGTTTTGCAGATGGAATATTTTGTTTTAATTCATTTAAATAATATAAAGATTTTTTTTACATTATTTCTAAATAGTCAATTTGAAAAATGGAGAATACCGGATTAGATTATATTTATATCTAATAGCTCTCATATTGATATTGGAATTTTTATAATTGTAAAAAAAAGGAACCTATTATTTGGAACCCGAAAATTGCAGAACATAAAAACCGGAATAAGGTGAAAAATGCCTGGAATATATTAAAACTTCGTTTAGCATGCAGTGCCCGGTTATTGAATTTAAAAATGAAGGATTCCCTGATGTCAATGTTTCGCCGCATACTAACTACGGTGTCGGTTAACATTAAGTCGCGTGCTGGCATGCATACTCTTTCTGATCTTATAATTAGACAAGTAGCAGTGGGAACACTCTGTCCTTTGCTTACCATTTTTAACCGAAGGCCGAACGCCGCTGGCGATCGATGTGTCTCCGCGTGCCAAATGTTTTGCGAACCGAACATTTGCCAAACCACCACATTGTGTGGGAAGGTAAGCCAATGTAGAGCGAATGCCGTTGCATCACTGAATTCTATATAACTAACTGATAAGGAATCATCTAGTATTTCACAATATACTACTTGTGAAATACTACTACTACTAATTTCTTGACGTCAAAGAAATTAGTAGTACGAATAGCTTTAACAAAAAGCAATAGTTTAAATTCCAGTCCTTTATTGTTTTGCAAAGTACTTGCCACCATTACCGATGAACTTTTCTATTCATTCAAAGCAATTCTTAAATTACTTATTCCACTCTTCAATGGATATGGTCTAAATGGTCATTGGGAAAGCATAGACTGCATCTTCAGGTGATTGAAATCGTTGATCACGGAGTGCATTGTTGATGGCGGGAATTGTAAAACAATCATTAGGACATATGTCGCGCTGTACGGAGGACGACTAAACAATTCCATATTTTGTTGCTCCAAAAACTCAATTGTCAGTTACTCAATCAGCAGGTGCCACAGTGCGGGAACGGTTGACATTGTTAGGGTTCTCCTCATCTTGAAACACCCAAACAGTAAACTGACTTTCATTCTCGGGTTCATAAGAATAAATTCAAGACTCTCATCTGATGAAACTTGATGAAGACTGATGATATTTTAGACATTTTTGAGAGGTCTCTGTTGAAACGATTCAGAGTTCTTCGGCACCAACTGACACGAGCCGCCATTTGTTCCTCAGTCAACAGATGCGGGATCCAACGAAAAACTAATTTTTTCACACCAAACTTATCATATAGAATCTATCGAATTGAGGTCTTAGGAATGCCCAAGCAACTCTCGCGGCAAGTTTCATGACCATTTTCATTCATTATTTCGCGCATATTTACGTTTTCATGGGTGACCTCTGATTTTTGTGTTCCTGGCCTAGGATCATGTCTCATCTCTGAGATTTGTCTATCTACGTTTGCATTCAGATTACTAGCGAGAGATTGTGGATTGATGGGTGCTTCATTACGAAAAGTAGCAACCAACTCGATATGCCATTGTTGTTGAGATAAACTTTTGCGAAGTTGTAAAAGATAATCGCTCGAAAATGCTCTCGATTCAATTCCATGTTTCTCAACACCTTACTAACTTTAAAAATTCGATCTAACTAAACCACTTGTTGTATTTTGATGAAATTTTCAACACGTGCCAATATGATGTTGAAGTTAATTTCGGAATCATATTCTACCACTTGCATCCTCTATGTGGTTATATGCAAATAGAAATGAAATCCCTCGTATGAAAATACATAAATTTTAATACTCATTTTCTGACGATGATAAGTCGCTTTCACTTCCGCTCAAGCTGTCGCTGTCTAATGGATTTCTTATAATATATTTCAACTTCTACTTTACCATCTACTTCCCAATATTCGTTTTCTAATCCAATTTTGTGCACCACGTGTTTATTCCAGTCAGTGACACTAACGGAATCTAAAGCGTTCTAAGTTATTTGGAAAAGATCTTGGATACCCAATTGACCACTAATATTTTTTTCTTTCACGTATCTTTTTACTTGAGCCCAAACCATTTCGATAAGATTTTGCTAGGACAAATATTGCGGTAATCTTAAAACGTTATGACCGTATGCCTTTAAAATTGAATCAATTCTGTAAGATTTACCTTCAGGCTTATTACGTTTTATAATTTCATAAATATCGAACTTTCTGTCATTGAGATTAAATGACAAATATTGTAATTCCAAGAAATCATTTCTGATTTTGTAGAATTCTTAGTTGGCACCTCATTTTCAACACCAGTGTGTTACGACACATTATCCATAACTACAACTGATTTAGGTGGCATATTAAGAATAACTTGTTATATTATCCAGTTTTCCAAGCTCAATGAGTTCATTTGGCCGTGATAGTTTCCTATTGATGAGCCAGCTCTAAATACCAAGCTGCAGTTTGATACAAATCCTTCTGTTAACCCAATATGTACTCCAGGAAATACCATTGTCGACCCATGTAGAAAACTTTTTTTTCTGTTCTCTAAAATGTCTAATGGTTTTTAAATATTTACTTCTTCATAATACAATATCTGGCTTTTCCTCCAATATCTTCCTCTTGTTTTGGCATTTTGTTCATTTAAAACCATTAGTCTTTGAGAGTTTTCGTAGAGTTAACTTTGAATAAGGAAAGTCAATTTGTTGTTCAATTTGTTGTCGTACTGCCACCAATATTTTATCCAATGTTGGTACAAGTTTTTTGTAATATAAAAAACATTGATAGTGCTCCTTATAACCTGCATATCAAAGTCATGTATTTTGTCACAAATATCTGAACGTGGTCTTTTGGTACCGGAGTTTTTAATTCACCCGCTTTCATTTCCCTCTTTATTCTAGTGATGATGCTAATAGAAATGCCAGTATATAAAGTAACTCTCTCAGTCGCTTGATGAACTGTTTTACAAAAAGCTTTTTTCCGCGCTCTTCATCATAAACAGTAATAACACTAGCAATTACTTTTGTAGCTTCGCCAGAAATGGTTTTACCACGTGCACTAGCCATATTATAAAAATTCTCAAATATTTATAAAACTAAATATCTCAAACAAACTAAAAGTTAAAAAATAAATAATGTTAATTACTTCTAAACGAGTAGATAAGATGTTCATATAGTTCTGAATGAGAACTATTATACGAGATGATATATTGTAAACTTATTATATAAAATATGTACTTAAAGCTTTTAAAAAATTAAGAAGTTTAAAACTAAATAACATAAAAAATTAATTGCAATATAAAAGTGTTCAGTAATAGGTGTAACGCTACTGTTCTTTTTAATATGAGAGAAACCAGAGAGCCTATTTTATGACATCTAGTAAATTTGTTGCAATATTTTTTTTTTAATTAAATTTTGTGCATTTCTTTGCATGTTCCATTTCATGCTGTCTATTGAAGTAAAAGAATGGGGCTGCACTACCTTACAAAAAAAAATTATAAAATAATTTATAAGGGCTATTTTTAGCAATAATTTACAATAAAACAAAATATCTATATTAACTATTTGCGTTATTAGATGCATTACGTTAGAAAGGAATCTATTTTCATTACATTTCATTTATGTTTATAAAATTTATAGCATTTAATGCAAATTTTATTGTATTTTATGTATATTTTATTTTATTGAATTTTATAGTAATATTAATAAGTTTTTGTTTTACCATTTAAAATTTGTTTATTAATTTCTTTATTGAAATTGGATAACCCTAATAGGGATCGCATACCTTTCGATCGTCTTCTTTCAAAAATCGCACTATATCTATGCGACAACAATAACAAATTGTTAAGCAAAACAATAGTTCAATATTATGTGGCTTATGAATGCAAAAATTTGCATGATAAAAGAAAAGATATAAGTTTTCAATCGAATTAATGAATTAATGCAGATTGATTTAATGCAAATTCTCTCTCTGATCATCAAGACAATATATTATATTGCAGATTTTGTAGTTAGAAACTTGTCAAAAATACTGCTTGCTCTTATTGCATTAGTATTTTATTATATCGAAATGAGTCATTTATATAAACTGATCAGAATTGTTATACTTTCCTAACTTAATCATCGAAAAAAATTTGTACTTTAGTTTCAAATAATGGGATATATTGTGAACCAGACGTTGTGTTTAAAGTAATACATGTTTAAAGAATCCACTGTTTAAAGTTTATGTTTAAAGAAATCCACTAAATACAATTAGTAAAAGGCATTAATTTATCAAATACCGAATGTCACATCATGCAAAATTCATATCATGATCACCTTCAGAAAGCAAAACTAGGTTTAGGACGGAAATTAACAAAACATGTGTTATTTAGCAACCTCTAATGCGTAATATATTCCTATAGTTTGATTTAAATTACTTTTTAAAGTTTGGTTTTTTAAATTTTTTGAGGTTCTAAATTTTATAAATCTCAGCATACAACTGTGTGTCTTCTAAATAATGTTTCAGAAAGGTAGCTTAGTTTATTATCTTAAAATTTTAAATTACACACAATTTTTATATAATACTTCTTTTCTTCTAGTTTAAAAATAGGTACAAATTACAAAGACTTGCGTGAATGTATTTGATAACTTTAAATTGAAAAAAATTGTGGACGTGATCGCCACCATATTTCATATACTGGAAGTCGCACGTTTGTTACATCTTGCATAAAATAAAAGTTGAACCTTTTAATTTTGAGTGTCATCTTTAAAGTCGTATTAAATTCAATTAGCACACTAGTCTTTAGAATAAACTAAACAACATTAGTCTAATCCATGAATCTCTCGATTACACATGAACCCCCTGATCGCCATATTCTCATACGGCGCGGACAGCCGTGCTGTCCGGTGTGGCATGGCCTACGATCCCGCTTGACTCTCTTTTAGGCTAATTTCCAAAAGAGCAGTCTGGCATGAGTAGCACGCCACTCCTTGCAATTGACCACAATCATGCGATCATGCGAAGCACGCCAGGCAGAGTAGTCTGGCATTTTTTGGTCTTATGAATTTGTCCGCTTTGGCGCGGTCTGTTGCCGTTTCTTACTTCATTTTTTCCTACTACCGGTTTCGAGTCACTCTTTATTCGTGTCTCTTTGCGAAAAACTGAGATGCCCTGGATTTTATACTTGTTCCCCAAGTTTTATTTTCTCAACTTTCATAGGAACCGAGCTATTTAATATAGAATAATAGCGGTCTCAAGTAAATCGTTCGCAAACTTTACAATACAAAAAACACCCTGTATAAAGTTTATTCAATCTTTTATAATTCCTGAAATATATCAAAAAGTTTGTAAAATTTCTAATGTGGCAACATCACGCACTATAGCACTTGTGGGGATGCCATTACTTTCATTCGACGCATAATACCATATGCGAGCGATATTTCAATCTTCTAAATTTAAAACAGAATTTCTCAATAAAATAATCATTTCGAGCCCCTCCAAAAAGTATAATGTGTACCCGCCACTTATAACAACGTTTATTCAATTGCGAAAGCAGTTCATATGTCTCATACGACGCAAAATAGTTTTTCCTGTAACTTTGCATATATGAGCTATTATGTAGGCCTTACATGCATATAATATGATTGTTGAATGTCGGTTGCCATGGCGACAAGTTGCAAAATTTTAAGGTATTAAGGGTTATATCTTTAAAATGGTAAGTGCAAGACACACGATATGGGTACAATTGTAAAGCAAATCAGAAGGGCTACGAAAATGTAGGAAAATATACAGGGTGTAACATAACACACGTACATACGTACATACAAACAGACACCGGAAAATCGACCGTTCTTTTATTTTCTTGAGCAAGAAATTTTTTTTAGAAAAAACTTTTTATATGAAAAATTGTTCCTTATGTAGTCTGCAACTGCTGTTGGTTCCTGCAGCCGGTCTTCGGAATCGTATATTAATGCAATTTATCTTAACGCAATAAAGCCTTCCAAGATGGCCGACTCTGTTCCAAGATGGCCGACTGTGTTACTTCTGATCCTCTGAATTATTGAATAGGGTTTCTCTCATTCCTCTATACAAATATGGTAATGTCGATGACACCAAGAACTATAGACCAATCAGTTTATTGTTTGCCATAGCAAAGGTACTTGAATGATTAATGAATTCAAGACTACTAGATTTCTTCAAGAAATTTATCTTACTTTCTGATTGTCGGAATGCTATTCAAATGGGCTTTTTAGTTGATACTGCTCTACCGTGTTTCACTAGTGAGATACGTCGTGCTTTGGACAGGAAGCTAATTACAATTGGTTTGTTTGCTGACCTCTCCAAAGTTTTGAATGTGTTAACCACGAATTGTTATTGGATAAACTTCATTGTTATGGTATCGGATTCTGCCAAATGGTTTGCATCATATTTGAAGAATTGGAGTCAAACAGTATTTTGGAAAATGAACGGTAATATCTTCTCTTCAGAGAACTGCACAATAAAAAAATGAGTACGGTAATGGGGTAATGGTCAAGGTTCTAATTTAGGGCCCTTACTTTTTATTAATGATCTTCAAACATTTATTTCGTCACACTCTTATGTTGCCACTATTGTAACCTAGCCTTCTGGTTTGTTGGCATTCCAGTATTTTTTCACGTGATTGCCGGGGTGGTAGTATGAAATTTTGACAGTGTTTGCCGCAGTTGTGAACAATCGGGACTGGCGTTTTTTCTACATCCGAAATATTTCGTTGAAATGTCGGCTCCAAAAAATTGCTCAATATCGAGTTGTTAAAAAATAAGTTCCAGGGTACATCAAATCTAAATCAACCTAATGTGGTTGTGCAGTCGACGATGGTGTCGCATGGAACACTGCGTTGGTGTAGATGGTGTAGAACTGGAGTAGAACGGATCCAATCCAATCCAATCAACATGAATCGGAACACTGTATTCCCGGATTATGGAGGAGGAATAGTATTCTGATTTGCCTGAACAACGACATGATTGAAGAGAATTTATTATTTTTATTTATGTTCATTGTGATTTTT
>WYDF02292699.1:0-16165 GCA_009867245.2 Adranes taylori | reverse complement strand
TTTATAAAACTACTCCACTTTGTAGTACATACATGTATAATAATCCAGAAAAAATTTCAATCAAAAGTATTAAGTAGTAAAAGCGGTAGAACTTCGCGCGATTTACAAGAAAACGATATTTTCTATATATAGAGGTTAGCTAATTTTAGTTCTGGAAGCTTAATAGTATTTTGTAAGATATTAGGGAGCATCCAGATCGTAATCCAGATGATCCAAATAACTCACTGCTTACTATTTTTATTATGAAAAATGTTCATACAACTATAATCGAAATTAGCGTAAAACATGAGGTTTTCACTCTCACGGAACTTCGTTTTTTCATTACTTAACACTGTATTTAACTTGAAATAAATACATTTTATAAACATTATAAGTAGAAAAATATTTAATACTTTTCCCTATTCATAATTGAACAGACCTGACATCTGAGGTAAACACCAAACTTTTCAGTCTTACAAAGAGCGACCCTTCATATATTCGGGAATGTATTACGGGGTACTGTCCTTTAAACTACCATATGCATAAAATTGGTAAGTTTGAGGACCCTACATGGCGATTATGCAATGATAAGGCAGAAATGGCAAAACACATCTTACGTGAATGTCAGGCAACATCCACTTCGGGGGGTATGGCAGTAAATGCCGTGAACACCAAGGAACAACACTCAAAAAGTGTCATAAAGTTGAGACTGTTTTAAACGACATGAAGGGATAATCTACAAAAGTTTTTTTAAGCCGACCTAGTTGGGGTGATAATCCTACCCTCTACATAATAATAAAATAAAATAATAAGACCTCGGCGTCAAACACCCCAGCGGAAACACCACTCTAAGACAAACAATACCTCGGAGTTCGCTGATGTTACAATTGTCGGGTGGTTAAGACCAGTGTAAGCCAAGATTACGCACCATAGCGAATTAATGAAAGGAATTACTGCGCAACGCCATGTTGCTGTCGACAAATGACTAAGACGAGCGAAAGCCAGCATTAAACACCCTAGGAAAGCACCACTTTAAGACATGTAAGAGTTAGGTGGTTAAGACCAGCGGAAGCCAGACCTATACACTCTAGCCAGCGGATGATATGAGAAGGAAATACTGTGTAAAGCCCCGTAATTTGCCGAAGTTACCGATACGGAGTGTCTAAGACTAATCTCCCAGCGAGAGTTAGAAACATACACTCTATTTGAATAGGAAGTAGGTAGGAAGAAGATGCAAAGCTATTAAAATGACATGTAAATGACAAAGCAGCCTATGTTAATAAAGAATGCTTAGCATACTGACACTTTGTTCCACGTCGTTGCTCTATTCCACACGTCTATACTGCTGGCTGGTGCAGGCTGCTTGATATTTTTACGAATTTGATTTTAGGTTTCGGAAACTAATATATTTTAATTAGTTTTCGCTATTTATACCCAAAAGCCACTGCCACCACTCTCTGTGTGGTGGCCGCTGCTCATAATTATCAGATCGGCCGCATCCCAGAGTCTACCCAGTTCCACTCATTTAATAAAGTACTGCGTTCTATTGCCATACCACATCGTTTTTGTATCGCGGATGGCGTTCACGGATGGCGCTGTAACACGCCGCGAGCAGTGTAAATCAGCCATCAGCATCACATTCTTCGTATAGGCTATCACGCAGAGACGGTTTACCGAAAACTAAAGAAATTGGTACGTTGTCTAAGAGACAAAAAAGTTTAGTGACCTCTGATTTAGAATGTTGACTTCAAAAATGACTAAACTGCAAAGAGAAAAAAGTATATTAAATTATGAAGTAACTTTTTTATGCTTTCTGATTGTATTTAGAATTTGTAGAGCTGTGCATCTTATTATCTTCGTTTAGTTTGCTTTCAAATAAATTACTTCATATTAGCAGCTTTTAGTATTATTTTGTTTTTAAGAAGATTTAATTATTTACTGTTAGCTATTTACTTTATGATTTTTTATATAAGTAATATTGACATACTTCGTAATAAAATTTCGCGTTTCAAGTAGGTATGCTGTTTAATTTATGAAAGAAAGAATGCAGGAATTTAATATCGTACACAAAATAATGATAAACAAGAGACCTTTTTCCGAGAAAATGGAAAATAACGCAATTAGATGTTGTTACGTAATCCTTACAATACGTTTAGATTTTCCCCAAAGACTTGTTTAGGTTATTTTCAGTCATTACAGCACAAACACTATTTCAGTCTTGCTACTTAAAAGGTAGTTGAATAGTTTTGGGTAACTTGGCTTTTCGGGCTCATTTACTACGTAGTTATGAAAAGGATTTGTAATTTAATTGAATTTGTTTAAAATAATGTATAGCAAGATTTCTATTAGGTAGACTAGAGATTTGCACAATTAACGCAATATCTATTTCAGTTTATGAGAAAGTAACTAAAATTCTACAAATTGTTCTAAATTTTATTGCAATATTTACATTGCATCAATTACAATGAAGTGGTGATATAAAGTAACAAAATGATGAAATTGAAAAAAAAGTACTATTCCTGGCATAAAAATTAGAGAAAATTAAAAATTTTTGTTAATTTTATTATTTTGTGGACAGACTATCTAATATAGAATTTGCGGACGTTAAAATCGAATTACTAAAAATGATACATGAGAAAATTATAAGAGTATATATTATGTAAGAATTGTATAAGAAGACTAATATAAGGGAAGCAATAAGGGCGACAGTATAGAGGCAAAGTATAGAGGCATCACTGTCTTAAGTTCTGTCGGTATAGAATCCATAGTAAAATCTAGAAATTCTGAATAGAAAACGAAGTGATTGAGTTAGAGGAGCAGCGCAGATTCCGCGGAGGAAAATGCATCAAAGATAATAGTTTCTCTATTAGGCAAATAAGCAAAAAATGACATCTTATATAAAAACCTCGACATTCCTCGATAAAAACTTCTAAGCAAGTTCAGTAACTGCCCGATGAATTTTTAGTCGACGAATTGCATGCAGTCTTCCGCTTATAAAAATGTGGCAAGTTTGCAAAATCAGAATATAAATGATACAAACACTACATCAAGATAGGAAACTCAATATAACCAAAATTAAAAGACGGTAAATGTTTAAAAGCAAGTTGCCTTAGTTTCGGTGCTATTTAGAAATTCTTTAAAACAAGCACTAAAACTATTTTATTAAGATTCGAATATTCTCTAAGCTAAGCCTATTGGAAAGTTTCGTGATGCCCACACGTACGCTGTACATAGTAAAGACGCTTATATGTAGAATTTATGTATGTTTAATTAGCGTGTATTTCAGCAATATGTGAGACTATTAAAGATGCAAGTACGTACTAATCTTGATAAACTATTAATTATACGATGCATGTTACAAACTTGCAACTTATTTTAAGTGTGCTATTTTAACGCATGTTTGTAATGGCAAAGAGTACCAACACTTTTCAGAAAATTTTTCATTGCGAAGTTATACTGCTGCTTGCGACTGCTGCTTATATTGTAGTTTGTCTCTAGCGTAGAAAGATAATTCATTCTGCAAATAAAAAAGCACAACCTATACCTAATTTTTTCTACTATGCGTCCTAATGTGTTAGATATAAATTTCTATGGAAAACTTAAAATTGTCATATTTTATTTTCTAACTTCAACTATGTACTTTTTTTGTCTCGCTGATCGTTATACAATTCAATATCTTACTATACAATATGAGGGGCTGGCCAATTTTCATCCCACATTTTAATATTTCATTGGAGATGCTGTCAGACTCTGGAGGTTCACTGTTTTTAATTTGTAATAGTTCAGTTATCATCTCCATTATCTAAATTTGTATCACTTTACTGCATCCCTTTCGTCCCAGTTCACTTCGCTCTTCGGCAAGTCGATAATGTTCACTTTCGGAGTACAAAGTCTGGAAGTAAATTGTCATTTGTCTAGCGAGATGTTGTTTATATGAACTTCCTATTCTTCGTTTCTCTGGCCTGGGGATTGGCCACTCACGATTTAGAGCTCAATAAAGATCTCTACTAAAGAGTTTTCAATGTTATCTTTTTAATTCAGTTGCCCCAGCAACAAACCAAAATGGTCATTAACAAAATCCGGAAATGCCTAAGCCGTAACCACGCCAGATTAATAATCCTGTTATATATCAGGCAACAATGCATTATTATTATTTTTCTTAAATTTTCGCCATTTAAACGAATGCGGGACTCAAATGTATTAATATGGGGATAAAGATTGATGACGGGGTACTTTGCTTATTGAACAATGTCGATCAACTTATTTTTGCAGAGGATAAAAACGAGAGATATAAGACGACGAGTCATAATGAAGAGTAAAGAAATTTGGCCTGCAAATTAACTAAAAGAGACAGCGATAGGTCGAACAGGATCTGATCTAATGCTACTAGATGGAGCATTAGTAAAGTAGTACCAAAGTGAGAAATATTTAGGAACACAATTATCTGAGAAGCGTTATTTATCAGGAAATTAAGCACAGAAAGGGGAAAAGGAGAATTGCTAAAAGTCAGATGCATTAAATAATTTGTACCAACATATATCGCAAACAAAGTTTATAAAAAGCAGAATATTCAAATCAATTGTAGAACATGATGCAGGAAGTGTCGGATATTTCAAAGAAAATTTTAAAGAAAGTGAAAGCTACAAAACGGATGTTCTGAAACGCAGTTGTGGTGTGTAATGATCAGATAAGATTTGAATTAAGACAATGAGTAATAATAACTGTGACAAATATAATTGAAGGTACGATGTTTTAATTGGTATGGACATCTAAGTAGAAAGCAGGAAAAAAAAGTAGCAAATAAAAAGTTGCAAATAAAAATTTAAAGTAGCAAATAAAAATTTGAGCTCCGTTTAGATTTTCACCCAAAATATCACTTCAGAGGTTCATTTTTATCTACTTTTTATACATAGTGCAATAAGTTTTTTAGTAACTTAAATACTTTCCTCATCACTTCCAGTTCCTTCCGTTCTTCACCAAAACACAATGCACAATGTCTTGCCATTTCTACATCTTTTTTACTCCAAGGTATCCACACGCATCCATGTACTCGATTCTCCCAATCTTCTTTATCCAAACCACTTATCCTGCATTTCCTCCTATCTTTATCCACACGATACTTATTTCTTCTCTTTACATTCCTACATCTAAACCTAGCTATAAACCTCTTATCTTCCATATTTAACACAGACAAATATCCAGGCATTTTTCCTTTCACTCTTATATACTTGTACAATTTGTTAAATCTACTAGCTCTTATTCTCCTCTACTTCCTGCTTTTCAATGTTTTTCATTATTTGCTCCATCTGTTCAATCGTCCATAGCCTTTCTTTTATCTTGATTTCCGAAAACATCATTGGCTATCCAACCCTTTCATAAGCTTTGTTTCTTTCTTTTCTCAATTCATTCATATTCACTTCTCGTCTAAATTCACCAAAATAAATCCTGGTATTCACTTCTTACCATTCTCTTCTTTTCATCCGTCATCAGTTTACATTCATTCCCTACTATTTTCTTCAAACCATTCACCCAACATTTAAACGTTTCCTAGGTATTCCTAGGAATCCTAAGTATTCATATTTTTCCACCATTCATTTTCTCTATTACTCGCTATATATACAGAAACTAAATAATTATTAGTTCTCTAGCCTCTTCTATTTGGTTTCAGTACTTCATTGGCACGACATTGACAGTTTTTGAAAATTACCTAAATTAAATTAATAACCTTGGTAGTCTAAATGTGGAGTAATAAGTTAAGAATATGTATGTATTGAAACACGCTAAGTTGTATGCTAACTTAAAATCTCGTCTGTTTTACAAATTGCTATGGTATATATATATCAAATAAATATAAACAATATTTTCATTGTCTCGTGACGTGCTAATTGTGTAGATAAATGAACTTCCTACGCGGGCAAGAACGGTCATATCGAAATATGTACATGATATTTGATTTTAATTTAAATCTATGCAAAGATTTTCTTTTATTAATAATTTTCTGGATTATTTTCTTTTCCCAGAATATCAGATTGAGAAGGTGCTTTATTAAGGGAATAACAAGATTACCATAACATTATAAAACATTAAATATATGCACCATATTCAATTATAAATTATATAGGAAAACAAGTAAACTTCAATGCATTATGGAAATTCGTGGTTATAAGCTCACAGGATGATAATATCATCCAGATAAATAAAAAAATTAATTATTATTGTTTATCCTTTTGTAGATGCATACGTACACTTAAATCATGAAAAACAAATGACAGCAGAGTCAAGGTGACAAAGACCGTGTAATTATTCATTGCCATAATTTAATACTAAGGGTGACAACACATCTCTCATTTCATTTTATCCTTATTTCAGCCTGTCGAGTTAGAATTTTCTACAGAATAATATAACACATTATCAGCGTTTTTGTCTTTCATGTATAAAACAGACATATGAATAACGTTGTCATCGCAAATAATTAACTAAATGAATGAATACATAACTCTCAAGCATTTTTTTTCTGGAGAGAATATATTATTTGACAATAATAATGTAACTTATTAATAATGTAACATTTGAAGCAAATGATGTAAGAAAAGTGTACCTTTATTTAAACATAGCATTGTCTTGAGAATATTGAAATCGGATAATAAAACTGTATTGTATGCCTATATTATTACTGTATGTCTATATTATTTCGATAGTATTGAGTGTTAGAGAAAATTCAGAATGAAGAATTTCCACCATTTTGTTTCAATCGAATTTAGAATGGTTTCAACACACAACTGACTCAGTAGAGTCCTGCTAGGATCGGGATGGCACAAACAAGTTAGACTTGGGGCAAACAAGTCAGATGCGGCTCATGTTTTCGACCGGATTAAGGCAGTCTGACTTGTATCCGACAGGGTCGGTCCCAACAAATAGCTGATTTGTTCAGGCCCAGATCAAATTCTACAAACTCAATATGTAGGCCAGAATACGGGTTCGACCAGCGCTAAAAGTCGCACATAAGAGTGTTACTTGTCGTATCAATTCGTTACCTACTCTCTGTTAATTAACCGATTTACTTAATTTGTACTCAATATATAAATATAAGTGAGCTTTAAATACTTTGTTCTTCTTACTTCTTAATTTTTTAAATATTATTAATGATTTTAATTCATTTTACCACACTAAAAGTTAAATAATAAATTTAAACTGAAATATGAATGAATGCTGCTTTATTTTATAAAACGCTAAAAGGAATAATAATGACATATTTTGAACAAGTAATGAGTAGTGAGCTAGTGAGCTACTTGCTTGGGTCGATGGTAGCAGCTTTATCTTACCGTAAAAATACAATAAAAATCTGATGGATAACAAATTAAATTAACGACGTACTAGAGGCGGTTAAATAAACAAAACAATAAAGCCAAGCGGTTTAAATTAAACAGTGCAAACGCAATGATAGTAATTGAAAGCGGTATAAATGAAAGCGGTGTATGTAAAGTAATACGAAAGTCCGGTGATAAAATAATCAAACCAATTACAATACGGATAGTATTATAGTAATCTAGTAAGTTAGTACTCTAGCGAGTGAAAACAGTAAGGAATCACTACTAGTTACGGCAACACCCCGTGAACATGTGCGTCACTGTAGCTTGTACCACAAAAACTAACCCCGTGCACGTAAAATAGCGTAAGCCGAAGCAAATGGACTAGTAAGGAAATCGCTATTAGTTATAATAACAGCCTCATGAATATAGGTATACTTGCAACCAAAGCTACTAATATTAATCCTCGTGAACGTATGTTAGCGTTAAAGGCGCTGTAACGAATGAAGCACAGAAAAGGAGACCACCTGCTGTCATAATAACACCCTCGTGAACGTCAAATTGCGTTACTATTTTCAATGGTATTTATAACATTAAAAGTTTGTGAAGGAGTATTAGGTTTATCATTAAGTATTAGGTATACGTAGGTGCTATCGTGACCCGAGCTCACAATACCAACCCGGTGTACGTAAGTCAATATTTAATGCACCAGTGAATCAAATATAGGTCGGCGGGACGGCAGAAGGAGAGGCAAAGCTATTGACATGTCCATGCAATTCAATAAATCAACATAAGGTATACAAAATCGCTCACCAAACATATTATCATCCCGGCGACTGTCTCTGGCTGTTGCACAACCTGTCGCTTCGGCATGGCTGGCTTGGCTCCCTTTAGCTGACTTGCCTGGTCCTACTGCTAGCTGCTGCTGGAAGGCAGCAGCTCGCAATGAACTGATTTTACATGCTTAACAAAGCCGTGAGTTCCGCTCAAATTTTACTCTACCGCACGGGTATGTGAGTGGTCATTCACACGACATTTTATTTCTGTCGCACGCTCCATTCACACAATTCTATGCAAATATTGGTATTATCATTACATCAGTGTCTACATAACACTCAACTTGATTCAGATCTTCTCGTAGCGGCCTTCCCACGCTTACATAAGAAAGCAGCGGTACAAGTATCAGTTATCACCAGAAATATGGTATATCAAAGCGTCCCAGTGAATAGCGCCAGCCAGGATATTATAACAGCAAGCGGAGAGCTACAGCTGGTCACATCTCTCTCTCTCTCTCTCTCTCTCTCTCTGCAGCATATAATATATGGTGAGCAGCTAACGCGGCACCTACGTGAATTTTATTATTGTTTACAAATAATATATGCATTCAATTTATTATTAATATAGGGTGTTGCAAATTCTTTGATATAATTAAATTCTCATGAACAATGAAACTGTTTAAAAGTAGAATGCCAAAACGAAAAAAAAATCAGAAGGGTAGAAGGCCAGAAATCCAAACCGGTAAAAGGGCAGTAAATAACGAAAGGATCAAAGGCAAGAAGTACGAAAGGGTAGAAGGCCGGAAAGCCAGAACGCAACAGGTACGCTAGGGACACGGGCAGCACAGTGGGGACTTTGAAAATGCAACGGGAACAATAGATTGTTATACAAGAATAATACTGAAGAGAAACGTCCGAAAAAGTAGACAATCTCGATAACGCACATTAGACGATGAAGATGTACCAAAACTATGAAAAATATTGACTATATATATTTATTATTATTCATAAATTTACGAATACCTCTTCCGATGATTAATCATATTATAAAAATAAAATCACTGCATTAAAATTATAATGAAGGCTTAAAAATAGCAACTGTTGTTGACTTGGTCCATTTTGATTCTCAGCATTTGAATTTTAAAATGGAACAAGTAATTCGAAAATTTGAAAAGTGACCTTAAAAATTTTCATTAAATCTTATGTTCTGTTAACGGAAATTATTGCAATAAAAGCAATCCTGGCTTTCTTCGATGCCTTTCCGGACTTCGACATGGCTTTCTTGGCTGGCTTTAGCTGACTGGACTAGTCCTACTGCTAGCTGCTGCTGGAAAACACGACTGTAGCGGTTATTATCTCCAAATATTCCCCGGATGGTCATAATTTTTTATTATCTACTTCATCAATATATAAAATACTTTCGTAGACTTTTCTGGGAGTATGACCACGGTAGTGTTCATTCTCCACACAATTCCAGCTAACAGAAAGCCAAAATTGAAATATAAGTAAAACTGGAGCTAAGCTAGGAACAGAGAAACATTCTCAAGCCAGGAGTATATGATATACGGTCCCTTTTTCCCTATATATTCTCTAATGGGCCCTCTTGTCCATTACATGCTTAACAAATGGACCCTCTTGTCCATTAGACAATGTATGGGAAAAAATGGACGTATTTTTGTTGATTATTCAAATATATGATGGTGTGAACAGTTCTAGATCTAAATATATGTATGCATATTAGTAATTAGATAAAAACTAGGCACCTATTTATAATCTCGCGAAATTTAAAAAATCAAATACAGCGTGTGGATGATTAAAACTATACGTGGAGTAGTCAAAATTGGAAGGAAAAATAGGGTATTTTTATCAATGTAACATTAGTCAATTAAATCACTATTATGCTACAAGCATTCTACATCACAAAGGGTGTATTTTTGCATTGTACTAGTAATAATAAATAAAGCGTCTCTAGTGAAGGGCCGAAATACAATGAGAGGTTAAAAAAAGACGAGACCTAGCGGAGCACCTGATAAGGTTACACCTACAGCGTCAAAATCTAAAAGACAGACAGCTCTGTAAGGTTATATCAAATCAGCCTCTAGCGAAGCACCAGACCAACATAAACGATACGCGGCGGGGTACACATTACCAATATACAAACATATATTTAGATCTACAACTGTTCACACCATTATATATTTCAATAATAAACAAAAATACCTACAACTCGTTTTTAAATACAACTTCGTACTAGCAGTTTAACATTCGAGTAAAACGATCGTATACGATCACACGCGAAAATTCATTTGACCTAATTTTACGGTCCATTTTCCCCATATATTCTCTAATGTACAAGTGGCGTGGAACTCCAAAAACCAAATTTGTCTAGCGAGACCATAAGCAATGATCATAAGCAATGCACATACCTCACTGGATTCTTCAATTACATTTTTTTAATAAAACCGCATATCTATAAATGTTAAGAAATGCTCATTAATAAATTTCATCCATTTCATAAATTTTGAAAAAATCCTTACAAATTTACGGAATACATAAACCGTATAATTCTATAATATTTTTCAAAATAGTAAATACTTTAAGAAGTAATGAATCTTTTGTTAATGATAAACTTATTTCAAATTAATATCTTCAATCTGAATATCTTAGCAAAGCAATTATAAATAGAAGCGACTTCCATTTTTCAGTATTCAGTTTTTTATAAAAATTCGTTTATCGTCATTAAATTGTGAGCGGACGATGTTCGTTTTGGGACTTCTAAACTAATCAGTCCCATAATTTCCGTAA
This sequence comes from Adranes taylori, assembly GCA_009867245.2. NCBI lineage: Eukaryota > Metazoa > Arthropoda > Insecta > Coleoptera > Staphylinidae > Adranes > Adranes taylori. The sequence goes on along the minus strand of WYDF02292699.1, from coordinate 5,298 downwards.
TACTTGTGTATGAGGAATTGAAGGAATTCGCATCATCTCTCGGTGCTTATACATACAATAATGATATAGTGTGTGAGTGAGATGACAAGAGCTCATCAATTTCTATAATGTAATTTTCATTTTGCGTTATACACGATATGTATAGAAAAAATATAATTATCCATTAAATATTTCGAGATTTTCTATTATAGATCTCTTAGTTTAAAAGAAATATTATTGCTTAAGATATGATGCTTTGCTACGAGTATTATGTAAAATAACAAGTTTTGTTTTACGGTAAATGTATATGAAATGAATAGATAAAAACGGACACCTATTATAATTCAAAAACGTACGAAGGACTAAAATTGTAAAAACGAAAGAAAAAATCTACACAAATAACTTTTATGGAAAAAGCTACGAGTGTATATGTTCTTTTTCAGGAGAAAGCAATACAACAACGGCTGATAGTTGAGCCACCCATTGCGCAAGGGTTCAGTTATATGATAGATATATTGTAACCCCAACATAATCAGGGTATCTGCTCAGGAACTAAATAGTAATTATAATAAAGTTTTTATATTCCTGAGGCCATTTTAGAATCATTACCAGATGAAAAACCTGAAATTGATTAATATAAAGAAAAAACTAGGAGAACTAATTAAAATTAAGCACCAACACCGCCTGTAGAGTAACGACAATAGCTGCAGAGCACAACAACATACCCCGAAACCACGCACATTACTAAAAGTAGTAGACTTCTACATCACAATCTTAATCCATTAGCGTCCATTGTACTCGTTTGAGTACAGGAAACATTCTTACATTCTTTCATTGCTAGCTCCACCTACGGTTATATAACTGTATAGTTCATTACATATAATTGCTGACTAAGCATACAGCAACTTTCAGAACTAATGGCTAACTATTTTACCAACAGTGACTCATACGTTTATTTTTAGGTACTCTCCGATCCACTTCCTAGTGGCTCCTTTAAAAAATGTTCACTGAACCAAATAATTAAGGTAGTTCAATAAGTTTTAAGCAATTAGGGTTTAAATAAATAACACGTAATTGAAATATAATTCATTATTGATTTTCAAATGTACATTTTGCTAGTAATAAAACGTTTCGTACAAAACTGTTTGTTGATGTCCTTCGAATGTGTCAAAATCGTCTTGCAAAATTGAGGGGCCATAAACTGCCCGCTTGTATTTAGCCAATAACTCAAATTAGGCCTGGTACCGACATCCAATATTTTTCGATGGATATGGTCAGTAAAGAATCCGCATAAACCACTCTCGTTTAAGGCTTCTTCGCGTTAACTTGGTTTTCGCTCTATAAGAAGTTTGGATGTTTGTCAATTGAAAGTTTACAATTGCACCGATTTTTCTTTGCTCTTATTGAATTACCAAGGCAAAGGGTAATATTCGCTCGCGATTGTAACCTGCGCTCCAGTTCAGTCTACATGAGACAAACTTAGTCTCCCGGGCTCTGCCTACAAAATATTAACAACTTATTAGACACTTTATTATTCTCAACGAGTTAAATTCAATTCAATCATATATTTTTATAGTGTAATTTTGTTATATTATAATTATTCTTAGTTAAAATTAATAGTAATCTCACGTTATTAAAATTTATCACCATGTTTAATTTTGCATGAACTAACGGTTGTATGTAGACATTCATTAACATCACCCTTCATGATTCGCGAAATATCTTTAACAAATGCGAACCATGACCAGTTCACCATTGCCATCATAGAGTCCATACAGTGCACTGCTGCTACGTAAGCACTGCCACACAGTACATTGGTCCAGTCTGCTTCATTCGGTGTAGTGTAAAAACGATCTTGCATTCAATTTCTCCCATTTATTGCGATTGGATATCAATTTGATACTGTTCTCGATGTATGTCAATTTGCTGGTTCTATGCCCCTGTTAGTCGCTGTACTTGTAGGAATTCAACAATTTAATGTGGGTTCGGCACTAATACCTTTCAAAGTTTTCTAATATAATCCGTTTATTTTTAGAACCTCACGGTGCAGAATTCAGATTTCCCAACCATATCAACTCGTTGTATCAATTATGGCAAATCAGATGCCAATATTTTAACTGCTGTAGGTGTTTTAGAAACGTCCGAAAGCGTCGGCGATTTAGATTTGGTGATCATAACACCTGAAGTTGATGAGTAAACAGATGAGAAAAAATGTTGATGTACCTGGACGATAGAAATTAATATCGATGATAATGAGATATCTGCTGAAGACTATATTCTGCTTTCTATACTGAAGCTATGTATTCAGAAAAAGAAAAAATTTGAGTCAAAATGACGAATAAAATAATAAATATTAGCATGACTGGTACACAAAGCAGTCAGGATAGCGACACTTTCATTAAAGGAGAACTAGTAGAACTAGATTCTACTATTTTCTAAATATCATAAGTTTTTTTTAAATAGAAAAACTTATATGGTACAACTGGTCCTAGAATTTTTTTCAGAAAATTATTTTTTTATACTTCACTGTGTATATGTAGAGTATTGCGACTCGAGAGCGGTGGACTGTAAACACCTTTTGAATTTACTCTTTTTGCTGGTTAAAATCGATTGATATTTCGCTAATCGATTAGACATTTAATTAAAGCGATTAATTGAAACCAGTTTCGTTCACTTAAACTATTTAATTACAATACTAACACTAAAATGAACAAATTGATGAAAAAATGATTTAAAAACGTCTTAAGGAAGCTGCAACGGGATGGCATCAGGTACTTGGTAGTACATACACCCTTATCTACTTGCATATTTAAGCTCCGCAATAAAACCATAGTCACGTGCGCTTATTGTCCACTATGAAAACAGGTATGGTTTTGGGTTTTACCGAGCTTTGGATAACGATGTCTTAAACAATGTTATTTTGTATGCAAATATAATTTCTTCTGTTTTATCAGTGGCGTACGGAAATAAGTTCTTTCACCAATAAGAAATACAATTTCGTACACACTGGGTAATTTTTTAGAATCTAATTACTTTTATTTTAAAATCCAGATACTTTTATATTGGGACCGGACTCCAATGTATAGCTTATACGTAGTTATGGGGGATATTTACGTACATAATATTTGGATATTTAAGTACATAATATTTTGCTTTTTATAAAACATATGATGTATAATGACTGATGTATGTAATTAAATAGCCATGCATATGTTTGCATTTATTACTATAAATACATAAGTACACTTAAGCAAATATCAAATTTTTAGGTAGTAATAAGTTAATTGTCTGATAATAACAATCTGGATAAATCAAATAAAACCAGAAAAATTCGTCTTCTCATGAACATTCCGACTAGCAAATTCCGACAGTGGGGAATATTTTCCAAATCGGTATAAATCGACGGAGCAATGGTCGAGCATCTTGGATGTCATTTGCTCTGTATATCGCTTCAGCTTTGACATTTTGACAAATGAAAAGGCCACTGAGTTCGAATATTGTACTAGAACTTCTAGATGCCATTATAGTTTCAACTGACCACACAGTATTTGTATCGATAATTTTTTACCACCTACATATAATCTTTTGCTAAAGAATACGTGCAACTAGAACTGCAAGAAGTAATCAAACTACGAAATGTCCGCTCAATGACCAAAAATTATTTCAGAAGGAGCGCCGTTTTTAGGAAATAAAATGTGATGAAAATTCAAAAATTGATATTCAGCAACCATTTACTTTAGACGGAATTGATCTACAGGACCAATGTGGGCATATGATATATAATATGATATGTAATACATCACTAATTTCGCTCATCACCTCTAAGAGGAAAATTTCTGGTTCTATTACCATCAGCTTTCGAACAAGCAAATTAGGGCAGCACTTAACATGTGATTTAGGTGTGTTCTTTTTAGCCTATCAATGTCCTATATGAATTTGCTACTAATATCATCTAAACACAATGATATGTGTCTTATTCATTTTTCGAGAAACAAATCTTTGGGCAATAGTAGCTTAATAAACGTTTCGCCTTGGTGCAAATCAAAAGAAAAATATTATATATCCTTTGTCAAATCTTTGTGTGGGCTTGCATGCACAACATCAAACAAAGATTAACCCATTTCGAGGATTTAAAATTCGTATAGTGCAATAGTTATATGACAAGAAACTGCAAGACAATACATCGCAAGACAATAGAAATCGCGAGACGATGCGTAAAGTTTATTTTGATTTTGGTCATAGGGTGCATCAGACGCAAATATTGAAAAACTAGTACAGTTCTGATATTTGTAAAATTCAACGTAAAATTCCACTAGACTAAAATGTTTATTGTTTTGAGATAATCCACAAGGATTCTAGGACATAGAATCCTTCCATAGAATTCTTCCACAGAATTTAGGACATTGAATAATCCACACGGATTTCACGAAAAATAAGCAGGCAACTAAAAATCCTCACCCAAAAGAAGTAGAAGTTTTCTAAAAAAAAAAACTTCACTTCATGCGAACTAAAGATCATTCTAATGACTAGTTACTCATGCACAGAGCGACAACATATGTTCGCCAATAATCTTCGATTTTATGGATTTTATTGAAGATGTAAACAATTTATAAGTTGTATCCATTATTTTCAAGTCCGATCGCTAGTCATTACCTTCACTGTTTCCTGTAGAAACAATCGACACGGAAATATTATGAGACCTAGTTAAGATGCAAAAGAAGATGTAAAATTTTAATATTAATCGAGTACTGAGTGAATAAAGAGAGAAGTGAGTGATAGAGGTAATAACGCAAACAATATAATGGAAATCGCGGAATATGTTAATCGAGTAGAAGCGGAAAATTCAAAAGATATAAGAGTGGAAGAGATGAAGGCAGAGATATTGAGAATGAAAAGAAAAGTGCGCCAGGGTCTCACAGTTTGTAGACAAAATATGGGGATGTTTAAATGTGAATGGGTGAAACGTTTTAACCAAGAGTTTAAATGAAATATGGTGTGGAAAAGAAAAATACCGCAGAATAAAAACAGGGGAAAATCATCTCGCTGTATAAACAAGAGGATAAAATGTATGTAGAAAGTTATAGGGGGTGTGACATTAATAAACGGTATGTATAGGTTATTTGAAAAAATATTAAACAGAAGATTGGAAAAGTATTATTAGAGTATTATCGAAAACGCGTCATACACATATTCTCGGTCATGACCGAGACAATCAAACAACCGAGATTCAAAGGAGATTGGATCTGGCATGGGCGGCATTTGGTAACCTTAAGGATGTATTTAAATCTGAAATTCCCATAAGCTTAAAAAGGAAAGCAT
>WYDF02292688.1:0-16165 GCA_009867245.2 Adranes taylori | reverse complement strand
TCTGTTACAAACTTTCTTTTTTAATTATCTCAAAACAGAGTTTTTGGAGATAGCACGTTTGTGCTTTAGGGTGACGATATCCACATTATAATTTAAGGAGGGATTTTAATTGGTAATTTTGGAGAATTCATGTGTTGGAGAATTCGCGGGTATCCATCGGATTGAGATCCGATGAGACCATGCAGAATGGTCAGACACCAAAAGCTAAAAGATCAACAAGGTAGAAATTACAACCTCAGTGTCATAAAAATATTGTGGTGGCTTGGAACGAAGTCAAACAAACGACGATGAACGCTGTGTGAAAGAAACTCTGCCTCAAAATGGTCAATGATTTTAGGTGAAAAAAAAGATGGTTAGGTGGATTTTAGGTGGTTAGTTAATTATTCAAAATCTATTTACTTTTATTTTTTAATTTTTTTGCTTTATATTGGGGCGGGGCTACACACCACATTGGTCCATATGTATATACATAGCAGTTCATTTGTTTTTTTATAAAAGTAAATAAATATATAGTACATACAAGCTGATGTCTGTATATAAATTCATCGTATTTAGATAGGTATAATTTGTTCTATGTGTTTTTATTTAGCAATTACATGTGGTATTATGGGTTAATGTCTATTGCCATAACGAGAAATGGAGAAGTTTTACGTTATTAAGGGTCATATCTTTGGGACCATAAGATCTAGATCCCTTAAATGCATATCATTATAAAGAGAAACATAAGGGCTACCAAAATATATGAAAATATGCAAGGTGTTACTAAAAAGTTTTCTAAACATTTTTTATTGCTCAAAATCTGTTCAGTATATTCAGTTGTTCACATTGGCAAATATGAGGTCCATTAGACCCAAGTTTCATTTTTCCAACTTTTGTAGGAACGGAGATATTTAGGGCAGTTACTCGCAAGATTATGTGTGCGATTTTTTTATACTCGCTTAATCTCTTAAATATTATAGGAACTTTCGATTGACGAAATTTACAAAAAATTACAGTAGAAGTTTTGGAGAAAATGAACCGCAAAATAAAAAAAAAACACCCTGTATATATGTTAAAATGATTTTAGAAAATAATTTCAAATGAAATCGAAGGGGCTTTAGGTACCCCATAAAATAAAGTTTATTCGTAAGTTCTATCTTTTATAGTTTCTGAGATATATTGAAAAGTTTTTTTTTTTAATTTTGAACGTAGTAACGTCGCGTTCTATATAAGACACAAACATGGGACTTTTTTATTCAACGTCAAATATGAGGTACTAATATGTGGGCAAAATTTCAGCCTCCTGGTTTGAAAACTGATGTTTTGTGAAAAAAATTGCGCTTTTCCGCCATATTGGATTTATAAAAAATTGAAAAAATCACTTTTGAGGAATTTTTGTGTGCACCTGTCTACCAAATATCATCCAAATCGGCCCAATAGGTTAGGAGTAATTCTTGAACGTACGCACATCCTTACACAGCCACTGAAAAATTCACCCCTCCTAAATTTTTATGCATTTGTTTTTTGAAAAATTTCTTTTGTGGTAAGTTGTTCCTTATGCTCCCCTCTTTGAATTACGTTTGAAAGGATTGCAGTGAATACAAATACAAAAGACGTACTAGGTGAAAGGAAAAAGATTGTCAAAACATGAATCGTATATCTTTCATACACCTATACGTGCTACATACGTATATGGTAAATGAAAGATAAAAATAAGTCTAAGTATAGTGTCAAAATGTCTGCAGCTCAAATGTAAGTTATTATATTAAATATTTATTGACTAGTTTGAAAATCTCAAACACGATAATTTAGTTTTTTCTCTAACTTTATTTAACTAAAACTACACTTATAAACTAATGAACTGCTTAATTTTTATTGGCACTTATTTTACTTATTTGAGAATTACTGCTAAAATTTATCACATGCTAATATTTATTATCATGAATATATTAAATAATGAAAATATTGAGTTTTATTAGTAATTGTGGTAAATTCATCTGATATAGTGTAGTGCTATAAAATTAATTTATATTTCCGAAATAAATTATTCACTTATATATTTTTTCGATTCCTTTTTATAGTTGGGTGGGTTAAATCAGTAAATTCTGGATTTATCTATCAAATAAAAAACTCTCCCCACTAACCGTCACGGACAAAATTAATCGGAACAATATAGTTCAATAGCTTTGTTATAATAAAATACAATTTTATTAATATGTGTACCTTAATATGTGCGATCAGCTATTATATTTCTATCATACAAAAATAATGTAAAACATTTAACTAACCTGTAATGTCGACTAAGTTGTGATTTTCTCGGCCTCACATTATTAAATATTTGTCCGCGACGCGTTGGTCTAGTAACACCACTCAAAATTACTTTCAAATTTTCAAACCAGCGCAATGTCGAGCCGTACAATAACATTGTTGGACATGTTGAAGATAATGTAGGTGATAGATTTACCAACGGTTTCGTTTCTACAATTATACTTACATTGACATTTTGAGAACGAAAGGCCCGGTAGGAGTCATGTTCCTGAAATTAGTAAAAATAAAATTCGTGCACTGTTCCGGCCATCCCATCTTTCATACACCAGAAGTCAGAACGTTTATACTATACTAGTTTAAGTCAAAGGTTGATCTGTTTAATGTTCCATCATTACTTTATAACTAGTTTAGGTAATTTTACGTTAATTACCTCAAGATTTAATTACAATTAGATCAATAGCTGATTAGAGTAACTTTCGAGTAGCATAAAAAGCACACTCTGCTGCAAAAGCGTGGCTCCCACGCACGTGAAATTTATTTATTGATCTATTACTGCCAAACATTTACAAAAACCAAATTAGGCAAACAAGTTTAAAGGTGCAGAGTAAGATATATACTTACTCTATTAGATATATACTTAAATTAAAACAAATATAACATATATAGATGGTTGTCTCGGTAGTCACAAATGTAATATCAATGAAGAATTATACAATTTGAACGATTCGTAGATCAACTAATAAGAAACTCACAAGGTAAAATGAAGTTGCAGATCACAACGTTACTTAATTTCAATTTTACTTGCGAATAAAGAAAAAAGAAGAGGAAAATATTAGCAATATCCTTCAATTACCTGATTGATCGAATATTCAGGAATTTTATTAGGTGCGCATAATATCACGCTGTGATGATCATTGGGATCTCCTAGGCATACCCATTTTATATTAACAATCAGCTTTAAATTTGGAAGATGCAATAATTGGCAATCGTCATATTTTGAAGCAGTTCTAACGAATATATTTAAATCGCCTTTATAAACGAATTTAGCTAGTAAAAAAAAATTACAAGAATTTAAAGTTAACATAAATTAAGCAATCAAGTTATCATTAACATATTTACTATATTTATATTTTAAACTTTTCCTTGGCCCGCATATATACACTATTTTCAGCATTTTGCTATCCACGTCATTCATAACTTTGATTTCGTATTTTACTAATTTCTTAAATCCTTCCTTCCAGCATTTGTATCTATCTAGCTCCTGCATCATTATTTCCCTTGGCGTGTACCTTTCTAGCCCTATTATTCTTTAGGACTAGAAAGTTTCACGTCAAGCAAATTTACCGCCCATACATTAATATACTTCTCACACATATCTCCATTGTCCTGAACCTTACTCAACGATTCTCCAAACTTTTCTTCCCACACATTCCTTATTATTTCTGCCACAAACTTTGCTTTCTTTGCTACAATCCTCGCATGTTCCCAGCTTCTCCCACTACTCAGGCAGTTACCTAGATATTTGTATTTCTTAACACTCTTTTTCGTTCGTCATTCAGTCAAAACATATCTTTCTTGTTTGCTCTTTCTGCATACAATTATCTTTGTCTTTCCTACACTATCCTCTAGACACCTTCGTTTCATATATTTATACACTGTCTCAATCAGTCCATTAATTTCCACTCTATCAATAAATAGAGTAGACACGCAAAGAGCATATGAAAGAATAGGATGGTCTGTGGAGGAGTGGTTTGTACAAATGAATAGAGATTGGAATGATTTGATAAAAAGGAAGATGTGTAAAAAAATAAGAGAATGTATTTACAATACTAAAACAAGCACATGAAGATTGAAAGTAGAATACCGGAATATCTACTGTCAGGAATGAAAGATAAAAAGATGATTGGAAGGTTTATATGCGGTAAGTGATAGAGAAGGCACAGGTACTGGACAAAGGAAAGTGAAATGAAATGTAGAATATGTGAAAAGAGAGAGATCACAAGGTGAAATAATCACAAAAGAGAGAGATCACAAGGTGAAATATGTGAGAGGATAGAGTGGGCCGAGGAGCAAAAGATCATCGAGGAACATTGGAGGATGTATGTGGATCCACAGAATGAATGTATGGAAATAATTATGAAGATAATGAATGAGACAATGAAAATGAAATGGGTAAGACAGAGAGGGGAGGGGGGTGATGGAATAAAATATTATTGTGCGTGGCAAGAAGAATGGGTAAAGAAGGAAAGGTGTCTCCGATTTTCGTCGCCTTTCCTTACCAATCTAAAATTGTAAGGAATTTTACAATCTACTTGTTTATTTTTACCTTTTGGTAATATTAATGTACTGATTAATTATAAGTATTAATTATGTAAATAAGATTTTTCTATTCTACTCTATGTAATCACTATTCCAGGAATAATTACACTTAATAGAACTTAATAGAACAAGACCGTAATTCTAAATTTTAAACAAAGTAAACTTTATTACCATTGGTCCAATCCATAATTACTTTATTCCAAGTTAATTCCATTTCTTCTGTAGTATTATACGGATCTAGAGATGCATGCAATAAAACTGTTAATTGTTCAACTTCCATAGTTATTCTACCATGAAACAAAAGTCGCATTTTATCCCAAAACGGCAAAGGTGGCGATGGATCTTTAGATGGAGTAAGAATTTTTTCAAAGCCTAAAATTAATATCAAACTGATAAATCTCAATATAGATATATTATATACAGTTAGTGAATCCTGAATATGGATTTACGACCCATAGACATAACAACACTCAATCGTTTGAAAATAAAAAACTACCAAGAAAATGATTTACGGTAAAAATGAAAACAAAAAAATAATAGTTGCTATTATTTGATCTACTAGTGGCCCAATAAGTGCCATTGAAAATCGCAACACTGTAACTTTTGATTTCAAACAAAAGTTTACCATTATTGTTCTGTATCTTGTTTATATCAAATGAAGGTTTATTATATGCCTTTTTTGTAAGTAGAAATAATCAAAACAGTCCTCGTGCGTAATTGAACATAATTTTGCACTAAAAATTACTAATTGAAATAAAAACATTACTTCCCCATATATATTAATAATTAACATAAAGTGTTCACAAAATTTATTATTGCACAAAAACTGAATAAAAGAAACTTAATTTCGGGAATTTTGAGGAATTTGTGAATATAAGGTCTTCCGTAGCTTTTCTTTTTACAGAATTTTGTATCTTCTAAAAAGGAAATCGCATATAATTATAGAGACACTTTGTACATAGATTTAAAAATAAAATTGCCTTCAGTGCTAAATTTTCATTACTGGCATGATTATGCGGTTTCCTCGTATCTAACAGTACTTGTTCTGATTTGTCGACAATTATCGACGCAATACAACATCGTTTCGTGCATCTATATGAAATGCCTGCGGTTGTTTCTTTATCACACCGGAAAGTGAATTTGTTAATTACAATTAATTTCTTCCCTCGTTCACTTAATATGGTTTCCATATTATCACTTATTAATATTAATAAATGTAAATACAAATAATATGTGTCCTATCTAATAAAGCACTCTTTACATTCTCAAGTTACTTATCGAGCATATGGGCATATACCGAAATATTACCACTTGGTCAGAAATATTACCACTTGGGTAAAGATTAATAATTTAAGTACAACCGTAATATCTGTGTGCAATTATGTTAGTAGGTAGCTCTATTGTTATCGAGCGACAGAGATTATCACGTTTTGCGCGCAATCGTCCCCTTACCTTTCGAGCATTTAAAGAGCAAATAAAACTGACCGCCGCGCGCTATTGACCAACACCCGGATTTTCTGTAATTGCCAATAGAATGTTTAACTCATTTTCTTCATTTGTTGCCCTTTCAGGTCTCTTGGTTTTAGTGTAACATACATTTCCAGTCTCTATAAATCTTGTCATTAGCTTCTCGAAAACTCTCTTTCCGGATGTCTCCTTTCTGGATATTTTTTCCTATAAATTCTACTCGCCAAAAACGGGTTCCTTTCGGATGCACCCAATATGAAAATCATATCTACTAATTCAGTTTTTGAATAATTCATTTTTTACGCACAACAAACAATCTTAACTGTACTTTTGACAATTTAATCTGACAACTCGCACTCTTGCTTTCTTATTTCCATTTGTTTTTTTTTTAATTTTCTCGCTAACTTAATCTTATTATGCATATGTATAACATTGCAATTTTAAGTTTTCATGTTGATCGTAAAAACCGCTAAAGATAGGTATAGGGACATTACATATGGATTGACAAAAAACTTAATTCTACAGCACTTGCTGTAAAAATATACAGGTTGGTCCATTTAAGAAAATGGAGAAAAATCACTTCAAAGTTAGTAAAGTTGATACTTTTATACTGACCACCTTGTATATCAGATAATAAAAACAAGGTACAGATATTATTTTCTGACCTTAACCAATCGGCACAACAAATTTTGATTCTAACGAAGCGTTTGGACACAACGACGTTTTAATTTACAATTTTTTGACAAAAACAATTGCAACTTGAGAACCGCTGAGCAGATTACTTTGATACTTCTACAAATGTTAGAGGATAGCCAAGAGTTTTAAATAAAATTAATATATAGTGTATTCCATTTAAAAAAAAGTAAACTTTTTCATGTAACACCATGTATACCTGAAAATATTTTTAAAAGATGCTCATTTGGCAGCATAACACATCCCCGAAAAGTTCAAATTGTTACTCATCATACGCACCAAGTTATTGGAAACGGACGTACTATTGCCCCACCATTATATATGGTAAAATGTCTAATACTTACTTAAATTACACTGGGCAATAACAGGCTCCCAACATGATCCAAATGCGTAACTGAATGATTTTATTTCGCTACTAAAATCGTGATAAAATTTTAATGGAAGCATTCCTCTCTCTATCGTAATTACCCCAAACGGATCGCCGAGATTTATGTGAATATCGCGCTTCGCTGAAGAAAAATAATCATCATTAGACACATTATATTATGTGGAATATATAAAAATTTGCTGCTACATTTCTGTATTAAACTTAAAATATTGAATATATGTTCAAGTAATTATGATGACCAATTAAATTCCATATCTTGAAGTCTTAAAACAGCTGAATAAATTTTAAGAGAATTCGATGATGTTTTTAAAACTAGGCTTTCTTTAAAACTCTGTTCAAATAAACTATTAACTTTGGTTAAAGAAAATCAACTAAGATTCTAACTAAACAAACCTAAGAAGGAGATAATTAAATATCTCTTTTTATAAAGTAAGTGTGTATAAGATTCAATTACGGGCTCCACAGTAAAGTTGGCAAGTTTATTCAGCCTATTGATTATGTCAAATGAAGAAATTTTCTATCTAAATTAAAGAATTAGGTTAAACAAATTTTAACGTTTAATATAACCGCCTATTTTTTATTAGTGGCGTCCTGTATGCATCTATAAAAAAAAAATTAAAAATCAACCCTCTTATAATATTTAAATGACTATCCTATAGATCTACATTACACAATGTGCAGTTAATTAAAGAAACTTAAAAAAATACATGAAACACATTTTCTTTCAAACAGTATGATTTAAATTATTTATGTCATGAAATAAAAGTATAATTTCTTAGAAATTAGAGCAAATATTAATTAGCACCCATAACAAAAAAAAACAGAACAGGGCAAAGTTAAAGCTCTCTTGAAAAAGTAAAGAGCAAAAAAAACTTGTTAACAAAAGGGCGATGAGCGAAAACTCAAAAGCCAGGAGTCCAGACTATATTTAAAATATTTATAACAAGTGGGTACCTAGCTTATGTAGTAAATATTATTTAAAGTAAACATATTTTCCTCTATAAATTATAAATTATATAATAATACGACATTTATTGGCATAAACTCTTAACCTACTTACATTAATGATTCTAAATTAACAAAAAAAACAACAATTAAAAATTGAAAAAGGAATTAACCATTGACTTTTCTCCTTTCCTTAATAATTCTTTCCAGTATTCCTATCCCTTTTATTCCTCATCCTTAATACACTCTAATATTACTAGCCAACTATAACTCCCTTTCTTTCTCTGTCCATACAATTCCAAAACATTCCTTAACCCAGTGCTCCCATTTATCTTCATTTTCCTACAAATCCTACATACTCTCTCACTTGTAGTTATCCAGTATCTATTACATATTTCCTCACTCCCACATCCGAAACGCGCTCTCATTTGTTTTCTCTCCATACTCACTTTAGCCATCATGTGTTCCGGTAACCCTTCTCCATTACTGATATCTTTATATCTACTATTGTACTTAGAGGTTCTCAATCGTGCCCACCTTTTTTGTAATTCCACATCATTCATCCTCACTTCCTCTTCATTCACCACCCCATCCACGTTCACCATCCTCTCAATCCATCTCATCTATCCGTCAACCATCCTATTCTTATATATGCTCTCTTTCGTTCTCCTGTCCATTCCTTTCATCATCTAACACTTTTAAAATATACTCCCTTAACTAATCTATCACTTTCATCCCACATTACCTTTTTCTAATAGTTTGGCATTTTCGTTTGTACTTCCTTACACAACTCCTGTCTTATCCCTTTATCTGTCTTATCTACTCTTGTCACTTCTATCCCTTATATTCAGAATTCTCGACAACACATTTTTCTCATTTATATAATTTATTATTTTCATTGCATATTTTTAATAATGTTCTATGAAAACAGTATGAATTAAATATAATCATACTCTGCATTTCGTCAAATCGCAGATACGGAAATAATTAATCATATCAAAAATCTATAGTACGATTCAATGTTATTTATGTGCATTATATTCTAGTAAATTGTTTTAAATTATGTGGAGATTTAATCTTTCTACTATAAATAAATGTACATGAAATATTTGGATTTATTAAAACTATACATGTTACCTTACACAAATACTAAAATGTCGAACAAAATTATTTGGTACATATGGTCAATTGTAACAATAATTTTAAAAGTTAATTGTAATCCACTAATTCGGGTATGTTCATTTCTATAATTTATTTTTACATATAACAATTTATTATGAATAAAAGTTAAGACACGCCACAATTCATTTAAAAAACAATATTTAATCTTTATTTATTGTACTGAATATTTTGTATGATATAAAATATGAATTAAATAAATACAAATATATTATTTTATGGAATCAACCCCATAAAAATGTCCCGTCAACAAAATTAAGCCAGGATTAATAATTTCATATAAAACTAAAAAAAATTAGAAAGAAAAACATACCCAATTAAGAAAACACAAAAACAATTGAGGAGTTGGGTGCAAGAAGGGCACTTCTAAAATGAAGTTTCGAGAAAAAGCCTCTCACTCAAACTTTCCCTATTCTTTATTTTAGCAGAAGTAAACTAAACTTAGCAGTGAACAGCTGAAATAAATAATTTGTTATTTCACACATTTTAAGGCAAAATATGTCCGACTATACTAATTTATGAATAAGAAAATTGAAAAATAAAGTTGTGAGAAAAGTGCCCTTCTCGCAAATACTGACCCATTACACTGCATTTGGCAAAGAAAAATGAATAGTTAATGTTAAAATAAAACCTTTTATTGGTAATACTCGTACTTTTCTAAAATCAGTTAAATAAAATATAAAAAAATATATTTAAAATAAAACTATCAATGTTTTAAGTAATCCCAATCACTTTCATCATCATCTGTATCGTTTTCATTAGTAGGCTGGTCCGGGATATATTCTGCTTCTGCTGGCTCAAAGATGTTCAAGTTAAACCACTGTTGCTCCTCAGCTCTTAAAAATCGCATCAGATATTTCAAGTCCTTAATTTTTCCTGGTTTTATTATTCCTTTCGCAGCTGGGGTTAGGGTTAACTGTATTTTTTTTGAAACCAGTCTTTAAAAAAGAAAAGGGGGTATATATAGACTGGTAAGAGCTTGAGGCAGTTACTGCAGATCCGTTATAAAGAATTTGTTTGTATTTTTGTATTGAAAACTTTTGGCTTCTAGATTTCGCCGTGCTGTTGCAGATAAGCTTTAGGGCATCATCCCAATTTCTTAGAAGAGGCTTACCGTGAATGACTTCAAACGGTTGATTTTTCTAGTTCTTAAGATGTTTAGGTATTTATCTGCAGTTGTTACTTCTTTTTTCATTATTTTTCTTTTTCAATCCAAAGTTACGGTCACAAACGCAGTAGGAGTGACCTCTAACCGGAAAAACATGGTGAATCTTTGTTTTAGTCATACTTGAAAACCAGGCGCAAAAATTAACTAATGTGATTTATTTTGATTTATTTTTTTATTTTGTCCCTCAGCTACATCAGAGAAAAGGACGATTTTTTTACACCATCACGTATTTTACTAGAAAGAAAGCCGTATAAGAAGGAACATACTGAATTCGCATTATTTTCCCTCGTTTTCCAAAAAATAGTAGAATGTACTCCTGTCGAAGGGCTGTGGATGTTAAAGATATACATCCAAAGAAGCCTCTTGTAAAACTGGCTGGTAACATTTAGATGAGGAAGTGGAAGGTTTTGAGCATAATCAAATTCAATCACCAGTAACTCAGCATTTGTTTCTGCCTTAAGAATGTACTCAGCTTTAATTCTTTTGTATGATTCTACTCTCCTTTGATGCAATACGTATTCCGTTTTGTCGGTTTCAGGGTTCGCTTCATGTTTGGAACAAAAATCACATACATCAGTCCTCGGTAAGCGAAAGGAGTATATTGCATTTTCTCTGAAATATCTGAAATAGGTATTGTAGGTCATGCTACATGCTTCAGTACTTTCGGTCCGTGCGAAATCTAAAAAAAGATTTATACAACTTATTGATATTGAGCGTGGGGTCTTTAAAATATAATCTTTTGCTTTTATTGACAGAATAATGAGACTCTCTGTGAGGTATGGCCTTCCAATGACTTTTAACCAAAGCACACATCTTCAGATATTTTTTTTCGCCGGTTTGAATGACTACCACGATTCTCGATCATAATATTATTGCCGTTTAGAAGTTTAAATTGAATAATGCGGATTCTTTTACAGCCGATTTGAAATAAAACAAGCACCATTTTTTTGCAAACTTTGTAAGTTTGATCCCCAAATTTCAAATTATATTTCCAATAGGTTGCTCGGCTGCCAATTTTTGTATTGTTTGTTTTAGTTTTAAGAGGTTCTGGCACCAAAACTCAAGCCAGAAATGTGTCTTAGAGAGCCTTATTGCCTTCACTCCAGAACCTTTGAAACAACACTTTTTGAAAGTCTAGTAAGTTTTGATAACATTTTTTAGTGCAACAATAATTTACTGCCTTAAACTTTCTGCTTTTTCCTACATTGTTTTGCTTTTTAATATATTCAATAGTACTCTTTTCGCCACCATTGTCATCATCACTCACTTTAGAATAATTATCTAATTCCATTATACAAATATAATGTAGTTGATTTGAAATAAAATATAATGGAATAATTTTAAATAAATCACTAATTAAAAACAAGCCGGTAAACAAAACAATGGACAGGTTATCTCAGATAACCTGTGATGACATGTGCGCCTACGCACATCAGCTAGATGGCGTCAACACGATACTTTGATGCAAGAAGCGCACTTTTCATGTTATGATTATTTAAACTCTCCTCCCACCTGCCATTTTTTTTCGGGACTAAGGCTTGGGCGCAGTTTGGTAGAAATATGAAGCTCCATTTTAGCCAGTAATATCAAAACTTCTCGAGAAGTGCCCTTCTTGCACCCAACTCCTCAATTGTGACAGTTTATTATGTAACAAAACAGTTTATTATGTACTTAGAACAAAACAAAAAAAAACTGTCAATAATAAAGAAAAGGAAAACTTTAATCATGAAAAAACATTTCCCCTATTCTCTTTTCTCTTCCCACGTCTGAAAATTCTCTTTTCATTTTTTCTCCCTCTATACTATCTTTTTTCTTTAATATATTCCTCATATTCCTTTCCCATTTCCCCATTAAACCCTCAATCTCCAATCTCTATACTATCTTTCTTCTTTAATATATTCCTCATATTCCTTTCCCATTTCCCCATTAAACCCCCAATCTTTCTTCTTTCCCTTGCAGGTCCCTTTTTTTATCTCTTCCAACATCATTATTATCATCACCGTATTCTTCACCTCATGCCACATACACCTCCTCCAATCTTTGTTCCTCCGTCCATTATATTCACTCCGTGCTCCCACGTTTCAGCCTCCACAACACACACTCTACATCTTCTATACTCCTTTTTCTTCCAATATTTATTTCTTCTTTCCTCGCTATTGTACCTGAATCTAGCTATTATTCTTTTTTCTCTCATACTCAACCCCGATCCTAATATTCCGGTATCTTCCCTTCCACCATCAAACCCTCAAAAACTGATTCACCCAATTCAGACGCATCATTTTACACTCCTCACAGTTCCATGTTTCTTTACAATTCTCTTTTACATAGTTAATAATTTCTGCGTCACAAAGATTGCTACAATTGTTGTGTAACCATTTGGAACATGATTTAGTTACCCACGATGATTTTTTCTTTTTATTCCTTTTATAAGGCATACTTATGAGTTTTGATCGTATTGGTAGGTGGTATATGAAAAATAAAATAAAAATATAGCATAATATTTTATTTCGATTTGATTTGCTTATTTTTTGTTTTATATCTAGATCAAACGTGGGGAGATTCCTGATATTCAACAAATGTTGGATGATCTTGTTAATACTGTTTTAGAAGTTGTACAAATGGCAGCCGATGCAATTCCAGGCTTTTCATAAAACACTTTGTATAATCGTATAACTTGTGATATATATATTATATAAAATAAAATCAAATTGATAATGTATAATTATTATATAAAAGCATCGTGTAGTCAACTCTTCTGAATTGAAAATGTTCCAGTCATATAGAGTCATGTGAAAATATTTATCCACAATGGCGCAATTTATGAGTTTTCTTAAGGATACATAACTTTTAATTTAGAACATAGAAACGATTGATAACATAAAATTTTGATTGAAAAACATTCATAAATCTCCAAAAATATAGCTTTTTATTTAAATTTTGAAAGAGTAGGGAAAAGTATTCGTTGTGCGACAAAACTTCTTTTCAGCCGCCATTAAAAATCCTGCTGTATATTTATAAAATTTTCATACAACTAGTACGATTTCCCGACGCTATTAGAGTACCGGGAAGCAACGGTATAGGGGTACTAGATTACCGTCATGCACTTTCTACTTTTTCACCCGCCATTAACAATCATACTATATAATATGTAACTGGGGTAATTGGGAACTATATAATATGTAACTGCGATGGCGGCTATGTGTCGTTTGCCCCTTAAAAGTCAGGCAGAGCGAGTGGGTTATATTAGGGTCAGAGGTGCCCAACTAGGGTAATTATTAGACAAAATTAAGAACTTTTCTTTAAATGCAGTCCTTGTGAAAAAAGTTTTATAATCTAATCATCGTTTGTTCATGACAAATGTAATCCCGCGCACCGAGCAACACAATGCTTCCCCCACCACACAAGTGTGAGAACCGCACAGACTACAGCACATCACAGCTCACGAACGCGAAACCTGCCAGTACTGCTGACAGTCGTTTGTCACTTCAGTTTGTCTCGTCACACGCACCTGTTAAGTTAACCTGCAAAGTATTGAGCCTATCGTGACATTTTCTGTTTTATAAATTTTTTATTGTGACATTAATATAGTAGTGAATCATTGTCTGTTAACTCCTTAGTCTTGATTTCTTGAACAATACAAGAATGAGTGGAGAATCAGTAAAACGTAAAATGTATAGTGAAAACAGGAGGTACAAAGAAGGATATGATAGTGATTACTTGATTGCTAACAATAATGGAAAGTGGCAGTGTTTAGTGCGCATGAACGTTGTTTCAGTGCCTAAAGAATATAATGTGTTTGTGAGAAGACATTACTCAACAATGCATGAAAACAAGTAAGGTACGTATTCAGATGAAAGTCGGTGTCCGTTAGTTCCAGATTTGAAGAAAAAGCTTAAACAACAAACTGGTAAAATATGTTTAGTAAAATATTACACTCAAACGCATTCTTTGTATGCATCTTATGTCTCTTGAGCTGACAAAGGCAAAAAAACCTTTTACTTAATTAAAAAGTGTGCCGTTGAAATGGCAAAAGCTTTTGAAGGTTCTAAAATGGCAGAGAATTTCGAATCAGTGCCACTTGCACATCAAACCATAATGCAAAGAAGGATTGTTGAAATGGCTGAGCAAGTAGAAAAATCGTTGCTTAGCTTGGTTAAAAAAGCAGTTATTTCTCACTTTGAATGAAAGCACTGATCAAACAGATGTTTGTCAACTCTTAATATTTATACGTACTACCTTTGAATATTTCTCCAATAAAGAAGAACTATTTGATGTTTGTCCTCTTTATGGAACAACAAAAGGAAAAGACATCAATGAGACTCTGAAGACATCTATGAGGCTTTAATAAGTGTTCAGCTAATGTAATAGATGAGACACCATCAATGACACGTAAAAGGTCTGGATTAGTGGGGTTGCTTCGGGAGAACGGAGTTACTTGTCCGATAATTCATTGTATTATACATCAATCAGAGAACTTTCAAGCAAGATCAAGTTTTTTAACACATGATTAAGATTAAAAATCTGATTAGAGGTGGAAACCGAGCCCTTTAACACAGGCAACTTAAGCAGTTTTTATTGGAAACAGAGGCCGAGTATAGAGACTTGATAATATATAATCATGTACGGCAATAAATGTGTTCCATCTGACACAACTGAACTGGAAGTGAAGTTTCAAGATCCAGAATTTTTAAGGTGGTTAGCTTTTCTTACAGATTTGACTAATCACCTTAACAATATAAACTTGAGTCTTCAAAGAAGAAACCAGACGGTTTCAGATTTGAATAGAATAATAAATTGGTTTCGAAATAAGCTGAAAGTGTTCAAACATACTTTGGAAAGCAAAAACTTAACACACTTCCCTAGCTGTGTGCAATTAGCAGAAGAATTAAAAGATAAGGAAAATATTCAGTTTTCAAGCTGCAGTTCAGAAATTCAACAAGTTATTGATGTATTCAATAGAATATTTGAGAAAATTGAAAGTCTCAAAAGCAGTGTACAGCTTTATAACAATCCTCTTGAAGCTACCATTGAAGATCAACCGCCTGACCTACAACTTCAGTTGTGTGATCTTCAAGCTGAGATATTCCTAATAACCAATCAAGAAAAGGGACATGATTTTTTCAAATTGCTGTCTAAGAAGAGATTCTCAAACTTGCGAGATTTTGGATTGAAAATGACATCAATGTTCGGAAGCACATATCTATGTGAAAGTGTGTTTTCCTCAATGAAATTCATAAAAAAACACGACAGAAGCAACCTTACCGATTCTTTCTTATTTAATCTCATGAGATTGTTTACAACTGACCTGGAAGTGGTTATTCCTTCGTTGGTCCATACAAATCTTATTAGATTGTATTAAAATGCTGTATACGTGTTTTAGATAATAAAATCTTTTCTCTTATGAATTTTGGTCAATTTCTAATAACCGGAAATTGTACGGCATCATTGTAATATAACATGTATTTTATAGGATGTACAACATGTATTTTATTGAACTTTAATATAGCACAAAATAAGAGTTTAGAAGTTGTATATATTTCTTAAACATAAAAAAAGGTACCTTAGACATATTAACATAAGTTTGATGTGCATACATCTTTCTTTATAAAAACAGAAAATTTCTTGTATTTAAACCAAATACCGAATACTCTCAATTGCAAGAAACTGCTGATATAAAAAAATAATTAAATAAAATGTTCTTGTCCAGTTGTATACAATATCAAATGAAAATCATCGGTAGTTGGACATCAGGTTTTATT